>CAUYRH010146590.1:0-21815 GCA_963574655.1 Perodicticus potto | reverse complement strand
TCGGCTCGGCGCCTGTGGCTCAACGGGCTAAGGCGCCAGCCACGTACACCTGAGCTGGTGGGTTCGAATCCAGCCCGGGCCCGCCAAACAACAATGACGGCTGCAACCAAAAATGGCCGGGCGTTGTGGCGGGCGCCTGTAGTCCCAGCTACGTGAGCTGTTGGAGTTTGCTGGGAGCTATGACGCTATGGCACTCTACCCAGGGCAACAGCTTGAGACTCTGTCTCAAAAAAAAAAGAAGAAAGACAGCAAGCAAACAAAATAATATATCAATTTTTATCTTTGCATCACCGATGAAGTAATTACACATAGAATATGTTCCAAAATATTTGCTTTATGAATAATAGCAGACAGACACTAATTTCTTTGGATGTCTTTATAAAATGTCAACTGAAGGGCAGCGCCTGTGGCTCAAAGGTGTAGGGCGCCGGCCCCATATGCCGGAGGTGGCGGGTTCAAACCCAGCCCTGGCCTAAAACTGCAAAAAAAAAAATGTCAACCGAAGATGTCTATTTACATGGCTGTGGAAGATACTGTTTGGGGGGCACCAAAAAGCCATTTGTAGTCCTTTTCTCCTTTGTTTTCTTTTACTATAAACTCCCTTGCAGGCAAAGGGATGTGCCAAAAGTTATAAACAGAAGTATCTGCTTAGAGCTTCTAACACGGTTTTGTTAGTAGGGATGATTTGGCTTCTTTAAGCTTTCCCTCTTCTTCCTAACCCAGAACTCAGAAGCAATACCAGAAGTTCAGCAGCCTTCTTAACACCATGAGGTCAAAAGCAACAAACTAAGATGGCAGAGTGGAGAGAAAGAGGACGTTTTCTTTGTTTTTTTGAAGAGGATGTTTTGATGATATAATTGAGCAGCTTGCCTAGACCTTAACTGAACTGAACACCTTTGGGTTTCTTCTTACCTGAGAAAAAAATACATTCTCCAAGGGCGAAAGCCCTTATTATCTGGTTTTCTAGCGCCGGCAACCTAACCCAGTCTTATCTATTTGGGGCTATTTAAATTTCCTCCCACCTTCAGGTTCTATTGTCATCGCTCAGGAAATAAAAATGCAACAGTGATCCAGCAGTCAATGTTTTGTACTAATTCCCCAATTGTTACTGTGCTACTTTAAGAAGTTGAGGTTAAAGTTATTTAAAATTCTTGTTGCAAACTCAAATAACATATAAGATCAAAATCCTTCGAGTT
This sequence comes from Perodicticus potto, assembly GCA_963574655.1. Classification (NCBI taxonomy): domain Eukaryota; kingdom Metazoa; phylum Chordata; class Mammalia; order Primates; family Lorisidae; genus Perodicticus; species Perodicticus potto. Next base: position 20,619 of record CAUYRH010146590.1, on the reverse strand, counting down.
TCATGGGAAGATGTCCTATTATAATACATCAACATCAAGTTCAAAGAAAATGTTCTATGATTCAACTTCTAGGAAAATCAAAGGGACTGTTAATGGATTTTTTTAAAACAAATTTTAGGTTAAGGTAGCAAACATTTTAGGTAGCAAACATTTATTACAACAAACTATCCAAAATTTGTTTTAAAATACATGAATAGGGTGGCGGCTGTGGCTAACGGACTAGGGCGCTAGCCCCATTTACCAGAGTTGGGGGGTTCAAATGCAGCCCCGGCCAAAACCTGCAGAAAAACAAACAAACAAACAAAAAAACCACGAATACATATGGTTTAAAATACATACGGTTTGCATTTTAGAGTTTGATGTCCCCAAACCCATTATGTTTTGTGACATATACCTTAGATTGTTATAAAGGTCTCTAACCTCTCAGAGCTCCTAGTTGCCAAACTGAGGTCAAGTTGAGCATCACAAAAATAATGATGGGGCTTGGTACCTGTAGCTCAGTGGTTAGAGAGCCAACTGCATACACCAGGGCCAGTGGGTTCAAACCCAGCCCTGGCCTGCTGAACAACAATGACAACTGCAACAACAACAACAACATAATAGCCAGGCATTGTGGGTGGGCACTTGTAATCCCAGCTACTTGGGAGGCTGAGGCAAGAGAATCGCTTAAGCCCAACAGTTTGATGTTGCTGTGAGCTGTGATACCATGGCACTCTACCGAGGGCAGACACAGTAAAACTCTGTCTAAAAAAAAAAAAAAAAAAAAAGGGCGGTGCCTGTGCTTCCGGCCCCATATACCAGAAGTGGTGGGTTCAAACCCAGCCCCAACCAAAAACTAAAAAAAAAAAAAAATAGGGCAGTGCCTGTGGCTCAGTGGGTAGGGCGTTGGCCCCATATACTGAGGGTGGCGAGTTTGAACCCGGCCCCATCCAAACTGGAACAAAAAAAAAGCCGGGTGTTATGGCAGGCACCTGTAGTCCCAGCTACAAGAGAATTGCCTAACCCCCAAAAGCTGGAGGTTGTTATGAGCTGTGGTGCCATGGCACTCTACCAAGGGTGACAAAGTGAGACTCTGTCTCTAAAAAATATATATAAAATAAAATAATGATGGTAATGGATTATAACACATTGAATGAAATGTAAAAATTCTATGAGTTCACAGTGATTCTGAAACATGCTAGCTAATAAATAATAGACAAATGATAGAATTTGAGTTTGTAACTGCCAATGTAGTCATTGATTCATGCTAGGATCAACAATGGATGACAAAGCCATTGAGTGAAAGGATGGGAAACAGGATAATCAATGGTTTCAAAGCAGCACTCCACAGACCAATTAATAAATCCAAAGAGAAAATCTCTATTTTTTTTTTTTTTTGAGACAGAGTCTCATTCTGTTGCCCCAGGCTAAAGTGCCATAGTGTAAGGCTAGCTCACAACAACCTCAAACTCCTAGACTCAAGTGATCCTCCTGCCTGGCTTTAAAGATATGGTCTTATTTTGTTGTCCGGACTAGAGTGCAATGGCATGATCATAGCTCACTACAGCCTTGAACTGCTGGGCTCAAGCAATCCTCCTGCCTCCGCCTCTTGAATAGCTGGGACTACAGCCACATTCCACCAAACCTGGCTAATGTTTCTTATTTTTCCTAGGTCTAGGGTCTCACAATGCTGTCCAGGCTATTCTAGAATATATGGGTTTGGATTTACCTGAAGAATATTGCATCCCTTTACCACACAAAGCCATTTCAGTTGCATTGCGGGCAAACTGAGGTTGAATCCCAACTAGGGTGACCAAGCATCCTGGTTTGTCCAGGACTAAGGGGTTTCCCAGGACATGGGATTTTCAGTGCTAAATTTGGGACAGTCCTGAACAAGCCAGGATGGTTGGGCATCCTAATACTGCCACTTACTACCTATGTGAACCTGAGTAAATCATTTAGCTTCCCAGAATCTTAGTATCCTTATCTGTAAGAAGGAGATTCCATACATATATATGTTTCTTTTTTAGAGACAGAGTCTCACTATGTAGAGTGCTGTGGCGTCACAGCTCACAGCAACTTCAAACTGTTGGGCTTAAGTGATTCTCTTGCCTCAGCCTCCCATGTAGCTGGGACTCCAGGCACCTGCCACAACACCCAGCTATTTTTTTTTCTTTTTCTTTTTCTTTTTTTTTTTTTTGAGACAGAGCCTCAAGCTGTCACCTGGATGGGTGCTGTGGCATTACAGCTCACAGCAACCTCCAATTCCTAGGCTCAAGGGAGTCTCCTGCCTCCGCCTCCCAAGTAGCTGGGACTACAGGTGCCTGGCACAAGGCCCGGCCATTTTTTGGTTGCAGCCGTCATTGTTGTTTGGCAGGCCGGGCTGGATTTGAACCTGCCAGCTCAGGTGTACGTGGCTGGTGCCCTAGCCCGTTGAGCCACAGGCGCCAAGCCGACCCAGCTATTTTTTGGTTGCAATTGTCATTAGCAGGCCCCAGTCAGGTTCAAACCTACCAGCCTTGGTGTATGTGGCCTGCGCCCTACCCATTTAGCTACAACACCAAGCTTATATGTATGTTTCTACCTGGATGAACCTTGAAAATATGGTAAGTGAAAAAAGCTAGATAACAAACACTACCTATTATATGATTTCATTTGTAAGAAATGTCCAGAATAGACAAATATATAAATTAATAAAATATACTAGCGATTTCTATCTATCTTTCCCCAGGGCCTAGGGTAGCAGTTCTCAACCTGTGGGTTGAGACCCCTTTTGGGGGTTGAACAACCCTAGGTTGAACAAGCCTAAATACATCCTGCATGTCAGATATTTACATTACGATTCATAACAGTAGCAAAATTACAGTTATGAAGTAGCAACCAAAATAATTTTATGGTTGGGGGTCACCACAACATGAAGAACTGTATTAAAGGGTCCCAGCATTAGGAAGGTTGAGAACCACTGGCCTAGGGGAAGTGGGGAATGAGGAATGACTGCTAATGGGTATGGAACTTTGGGGGTAGGGGCTGAAAATGTTCTAGAATTAGATAATAGTGGTTGTACAACTCAATATACTAAAAATCATTGAACTGTACATTTGGTATATGAATTGTATCCCAATAAAGCTGTTGTTAAAAAAAAATACAGTAATGTGGAGTTACCATATAACCCAGAACTTCCATCCACTCCTGGGTATATACCTGAAAACGAAATTAAAACATATGCCCACATAAAAACTTGTGCATGAAGGCCAGGCATGGTGGCTCATGCCTGGAATCCTAGCATTCTGTAGGCCAAGGACAGTGGATTGCTTGAGTTCAGGAGTACAAGACCAGCCTGAGCAAGAGTGAGATCCCATCTCTACTAAAAATAGAAAAACAAGCTGGGTGTTGTGGTGGGTACCTGTAGTTCCAGCTACTCAGGAGGGTGAGGCAAGAGGATTGCTTGAGCCCAAGAGTTTGAGGTTGCTGTGAACTATGGCACCATGGCACTCTACCAAGGGCAACAAAGTTAAGTTAAGACTCTGTCTCAAACAGAGCAAAACAAAACAAAACAAAACCCAAAACCTCAGCTCGATGCCTGTAGCTCAGCAGCTAGGGAGTCAACCACATACACCAGAGCTGATGGGTTCGAACCCAGCCCGGCCTGCCAAACAACAATGACAACTACAACCAAAAAATAGCCGGGCGTTGTGGTGGACACCTGTAGACCCAGCTACTTGGGATCCTGAAGCAAGAGAATCACTTGAGCCCAAGAGGTTGAGGTTGCTGTGAGCTGTGATGCCACTGCACTCTACTGAGGGTAATGTACTGAGACTCTGTTTCAAAAAAATAAAAAATAAAAAACCCAAAACCTCATGCATAAATGTTCATAGCATTATTCTTAATAGCCAAAAAGCAGAAACAAATAAAATGTCCACCAACTGATGAATGGATAAATAAAATATGGTATAGCTGTATGATTTAATATTATTTGGCAATAAAAAGGAATAAAGTACGATGCACAGTGGTACTCAAACATTAATTTCTGTTCTCCACCCCACTACCCTGAGAAAGGCGCATTGACCTTTAATACCGATTTACCCAGAGCCTCCAAAGTGCCAGAGAATGTGTGAGCAGCTGGGGATCCAGCGGGCGGCCAGAGCAGGAGCCAAGAGACTCTTCCCCACTCACTGCATGAGAGCTGTTCTGAAGGAAGCTGTTCACCAAGGCAGCTGTGCCTACCTAACTGCTGTCTCCAACAGCAATGACAGCATCTGACTCATTTGTACTTTTCGAGAAAAACGCATCACCTTGGGATCCTGATTTGGTGAGTTTTGCTTTGTTATAGGAAATAGAGGGCTCTGATAAACTAGGATGGGACTTCAGTTCTTTTCCGTGGTGTGAAAAAAGTCTACTCTGGCTTTTTCAGTATGTTTGTGGACTATGACATTGACATCTATAATTAAAGAGATCTGTCATGAGCTTTTAATTCAGTTCAGTTTTCAGGTACAAAACACCACCAGGAAGACTATAGCTGGATGTATTGAAGCTGGATCACATGAGTTCTTTTGATAAAGATTATGGTGGGCTAGAACTTCATGGGGAGTCAGCAGAGAGAGCAGTAGTCAAAACTCTGAAATTCCTGATAGACCGGGGTTCCATTAACACTTGCTAGATGTTCTTTACTAGCTGCAAGATGGGAGGGGGGAATTCCTTGATCTTGTTAAACTTCAGTTTTTTTACTGGTTAATACAACCCTGGTGTCACAGAGCTGTTGTAAAGCCTGTGGCTCAAAGGGGTAGGGCACCAGCCCCATATGCTGGATGTGGCAAGTTTAAACCCAGCCCCGGCCAAAAACTGCAAAAAAAAAAAAATTAAATGAGATAATGCAAGTGTAACTTTTAGGATAGTGTCTGGCACTTAATAAGAAGAGCACAATAAACAGCCTGTTAAACTGGGCTATTTTGTATCATAACGGATTAATAGTACCATTCCTGGCACACAGCTGCATGTGATAAAATATCTCTGCTTACAACTGCTATTTTTCCAGCTAGAGGTGAAGGCAAATATTAATAATTTCAGCCAACTCCACCTACCACCGTGGACTCAGTGAGGCCCCTTTCGTCCTTCTCGGCCTTGGGGATGACCCCTCTCTCTGCTCCCATATCCCCAGCTGTTCTGGGAGGCAGAAGAGCAAGGAGGCAGGGGTGCCTGCAGCTGCTGGTAGGGAGGGAACCGGAAGGCTGTGTGACCTTTGACTTGTGCTGGAGCTTCTTTGGAACCGGGAGCCCACTCATCTCTAACACAGTCTGCCCACCGAGCACTCGTGAACTTGTGCCCTGGAAACAGATGGGCTGGGTGTGAAACCCAGCTTGAAGACTTACATTTGGCGTCACCTCTATTTCGCGACCTGTGTAATGAATATCGTCTACCTGTCTTAGTTCAGGCTGCTCTACACACTACCCTAGCGGCTTATAAATAACAGAAATTTATTTCTTGAAATTCTTGAGGCTGTAAGTCTGAGACGAGGGTGCCGCACGGTCAGTTCTGGTGAGGGCTGTCTTCGAGTTGTAGAGGGCTGAACTCCCCTTGGATCCTCTTGTGACAGAGGGCCGGCTGGAGAGCTCTCTGGGGTCTCTTTTATAAGGCACTAATCTCATTTGTGCAGGCTCCGCCCTCATCACCTATTAACCTCCAAAGGCCCTGCCTTCACATGGGGGGTTCGGATTTCAACATACGGTATGAATTTTGGTGAGACACATTCAGTCCACAACACTACCTCACTGAATTAATGAGATAATGTACCTGAAGTACCCAGCACATACAAATAACTAAATAAATACTTCTTCTTTTCTTCTTCTTCCTCATTATTTATTCAGTATTTTCCTAGCTGAGCAAAGGAAAAAATACTGATTTCCTCTCTTCAACCCCTGTTCTATCAATCCATCTGGATATTCTACTTTTCAGCATTATTTCACTTAATTTAATTTAACAATATTCAATATCCATTTTCTGATGCTCCCAATCTAGCACTAATTTGATGATGAAGATGAAGATCTTTGTTAACAAATTTTACATTTTATTTTCTTTTATTTACAGATTTTTCATTTTATTTTATTTTATTTTTTTTGAGATAGAGCCTCAAGCTGTCGCCCTGGAGAGAGTGCCGTGGCATCACAGCTCACAGCAACCTCCAATTCCTGGGCTCAAGCGAGTCTCTTGCCTCCGCCTCCCAAGTAGCTGGGGCTACAGGCACCCGCCACAACGCCCGGCCATTTTTTTGATTGCAGCCATCATTGTTGTTTGGCGGGCCCAGGCTGGATTCAAACCCGCCAGCTCAGGTGTATGTGGCTGGCACCTTAGCCCATTGAGCCACAAGTGCCGAGCCTTTACATTTTTATTTTTTTATTTTTTTTATTTTTTTCTTGCCTCCCCCGAGCCTTTACATTTTAATGTCATTTGAAAAATGCATGCCCACTAGCAGATCCTCTCTCCATAGCTGACCCCTCATCTAAGGCGTATCCCATAAACAGTGAGGAAATTCAAACTGTTTTCAAAGAACACCCCAGTTTCATTTCTCCAGGAAGTAGAAACTCTATCAACTGAAAAGATCATGGTGCTATTTGGTTTTTTTTTTTTTGAGACAGAATCTCACTATGTTGCCCTTGGTAGAGTGTTGTGGTGTCACAGCTCTTGGCAACCTCAAACTCTTACACTCAAGTGATTCTCTTGCCTCAGCCTCCTGAGTAGCTGGGACTACAGGCGTCCGCCACAATGCCCAACTATTTTTTGGTTGTAGTTGTCATTGTTGTTTAGCAGGCCTGGGCTGGTTTTGAACCACTACCCCCGGCGTATGTGGCCAGCGTCCTACTCACTGAGCTATGGGCACTGCCATTATGGTGCTATTTGAGACACTTCCTTGAGATCTTATATATCACTAGGATTAACCCTAAAGCCAACGCTCCCTGTTTGGGAGGCACTGTACATTGTAAATAAAGCAAACACACATCTGAGCCTCAAGGAGTTTAAAATTTTAGAGGGAAGCGCAGTGGCTCATGCCTGTAATCCCAGCACTTGGGAGGCCGAAGGGGGTGGGTTGCCTATGCTCACAAGTTTGAGACCAGACTGAGCCAGAGCGAGACCCTCGTCTCTAAAAAGTAGCTGGGCGTTGTGGTGGGCCCCTGTAGTCCCAGCTACTTGGGAGGCTGAGGCAAGAGAATCACTTGAGCCCAAGAGTTTGAAGTTGCTGTGAGCTAAGACGCCGAATCACTCTACTGAGGGTGACCAAGTAAGACTTTGTCTTAAATAAATAAATAAATAAACAACATAAAATTTTAGAGGGGAGATAATATGTGTATATTAAGAAATATAATACAATAAGGCTCCATGCCTGTAGCTCAGTGGCTAGGGCTCTAGCCACATACACAGGAACTGGAGGGTTCAAACCCAGTCCAGGCCCGCCAAACAACAATGACAACTACAACCAAGAAATAGCCAGGTGTTGTGGCGGGTGCCTATAGTCTCAGCTACTTGGGAGGCTGAGGCAGGAGAATCACTTGAGACCAAGAGTTTGAGGTTGCTGTGAGCTGTGAGGCCACAGCACTCTACCGAGGGTGACATAGCAAGACTCTGTCTCAAATAATAATAATAATACAGTATAGAAAGTAGTATATGTAGGCTGGGCACAGTGGCTCACCCCTATAATCCTAGCACTCTGGGAGGCTAAAGCAGGTGGATTGCCTGAGCTCACAGGTTGGAGACCAGCCTGAGCCAGAGTGCGACCTTGTCTCCAAAAATAGCTGGGTGTTGTGGCGGGCACCTGCAGTCCCAGCTACTTGTGAGGCTGGGGCAAACGAATCACTTGAGGCTCGGCGCCTGTGGCTCAAGTGGCTAAGGCACCAGCCACTTACACCTGATCTGGCAGGTTTGAATCTAGCCCGGGTCCGCCAAACAACAATGATGGCTGCAACAAAAAATACCCAGGTGGTATGGCGGACACCTGTAGTCCCAGCTACTTGGGAGGCCGAGGTAGGAGACTTGCTTGAGCCCAGGAGTTGGAGGTTGCTGTGAGCTGTGATGCCACAGCACTCTACCCAGGGCGACAGCTTGAGGCTCTGTCTCAAGAAAAAAAAAAAACAAAGAGAGAGGATCACTTGAGCCCAAAAGTCTGAGGTTGCTGTGAGCTATGATGCTACAGCACTCAACCCCAGGGCGACTGAGTAAGACTCTGTCTCAAAAGAAAAAAAATTACATTTAGGATGAATCTTAGTTAGAAAACATGAAATGCCCCCAAATTTTACAGTTTCTCTTTGATAGAAACTTTAAAAGAGGTTTGCCCAAATTTGACAGTCCTTAAATTTTCCCTAATAATGAATTGTGCTAGCATAGAAATAGAATTGTGAACAACCATGCTGGGGGACAGATCAATTATCTTGCTATTCTTTCCTTAGAAAATGAAATTTTAAAAGATATTGGGCGGCACCTGTGGCTCATCGAGTAAGGTGCCAGCCCCATATACCAAAGGTGGCGGGTTCAAACCCAGCCTCAGCCGAACTGCAAAACAGAAAAATAGCCGGGCGTTGTGGCGGGCACCTGTAGTCCCAGCTACTCGGGAGGCTGAAGCAAGAGAATCGCCTAAGCCCAGGAGTTGGAGGTTGCTGTGAGCTGTGTCACACCACGGCACTCTACTGAGGGTGATAAAGTCAGGCTCTGTCTCTACAAAAAAATAAAAAAAAAGATATTAAGAATTTATGTCATATAAAGAGACAATAAAAAAGCCAAAAGATGTAGAAAAAAGTATTATAGTTGTGATAAGCAGTTAATTCATGAAGAATATATTTTGTTATTTTTCTAAACTTGTTAATATTTCTTGTAAGTTTTTGTAAATTTGAAATTTATTGTGGTTTCTTCTTGAATTCTAAATATTCATCTTAATTGAATTTTTTATTTGTGATTTTATATAATATTTTTTTTTCTTTTTTGAGACAGAGCCTCAAGCTGTCACCCTTGGTAGAGTGCTATGGCATCACAGCTCACAGCAACCTCCAATTCCTAGGCTCAAGTGAGTCTCTTGCCTCCGCCTCCCAAGTAGCTGGGACTACAGGCACCTGCCACAACGCCTGGCCATTTTTTGGTTGCAGCAGTCATTGTTGTTTGGCGGGCCTGGGCTGGATTTGAACCCACCTGCTCAGGTGTACGTGGCTGGTGCTTTAGCCCGTTGAGCCACAGGCGCCGAGCCTATAATATTTTTTTCTTAAAGAGACTCCTCCTCCCCAGTCAATTGTATATATTTCAGGCCCCCAAAGACCTAAATCTGCCCCTGGGTATGAGAAGAGATACGGCTTTTTGGCTAATGGAGGGATATGAATTTTATTTTAGGTGTCATGGGAAGCCATTAAAATGAGGGTTTTCTTTCTTTTTTTTTTTTTTTTGAGACAGAGTCTCACTCTGTCACCCTCAAGAGAGTGCCATGGTGTTATAGTTCACAGCAACCTCAAACTCTTGGGCTTAAGTGATCCTCATGCCTCAGCCTCCCAAGTAGCTGGGACTATAAGCACTGGCCATGATGCTCAGCTAGTTTTTTCTATTCTTATTTTTATTCTTTTATTTTTTGAGACAGAGTTTCACTTTGTCACCTCCGGTAGAGTGCCTTGGAGTCACAGCTCACAGCAACCTCAAAGTCTTGGGATCAAGCAATTCTCTTGTCTCAGCCTCCCAAGTAGCTGGGACTACAGGTACCTGACACAACACCTGGCTATTTTTTAGAGATGGGGTCTTGCTCTGGCTCAGGCGGGTTTCAAACTAGTGAGCTCAGGCAATCTACCTGGCTTGGCCTCCCAGAGTGCTAGAATTATAGGTGTGAGCCATCATGCCTGGCCTTATTAAAGTGTTTCGATCAGACAAGTGATATGAGTGGACTTACCTTTTTAAAAGATGGCTCTCACTACCAGCTTGTAAACAATCACATGGTGTTAGCAGGGCTATGGAGAGGAGGGCCTCTGTCCACGCTGATGGTGACAAAGTCTGGGGAGTAGCCACAGATGCTCAACAGCAGAGCTCCTGGGGAGAAAGCCAGGACAGGGGTTCAGGGCAAGAGCAGATAAGCCCCAACTCGAAGAAGGTAAAATAGCTCTGGTTCAGAATGTTAAAGAAGAGATTGGATCTCCCCAATGGGATGGGGACTCCAGTTGAGGCAATCGTGATCTGAGAAGGCTAGGGGATTCAGGGACACTGGAACACGTGATCGGCAGGGAAAGAATAAAAGGCACAAAAGGAGCAAAGCATAGCACAGGCAAGGGTAAAGGGCCACGTGAGAAATGATGACATTGAGGACTGACGCAAAGGACAGTAATAATAGTAGGAGCTAACACTTCCACGGTGTTCGCTGGGTGCCAAGTGCTGGGCTTTGCATTCATTAACTCATTCATTGTTAAGATGACAAGCTGCAGTCAGGTCACAGTTTGCTTTAGGTGCCAGGTTAGCAATAGGGACATACTTTATTGCTAATGAGGAGCCGCGGAAGGCTTTAGAGCAGGTCTTATAGTAGGAAGTGAAAGAGAAGAATCAAGATTGCTTAGCTTGGGGAGCCTATGCACCCCCTGAAATTTAGAGCAAATATTCGTATGAGTGAGTCTTTTTCTGGGGAGGGTCCCTACTTCCCATCCAACCTTCCCATCCAAAGGTGTTGGAGATTCAAAAAAGGCTAAGAATCATGGGCTTAAGCAGTTTCAAGCCTAGAGGAATAATAGGATGGTAGTATCCCATCCCCCCAGAGCATGAAGTAAGGGGGTACAATTGGGTGGAGGAGCTTAGAGATGATCACTTCCCTCTGATTACATTGACTTTCTGATGTTGTAGGTACATGTCGAGTGGGCAGGAGAGACTTCGATCCCAGCCCTCCAGAGATCAAGCAAAGCTACAACCACAGGCAGGGGTATGATCCTCCACCACAAGCTGGAGTTTGAATGACACTGTCAAAGAAAACAGAAAAGAGGGCCAAGGACAGATCTTTGGATATATTTAATCTGTCTGCTGTGCCTTTTCTTAAGTGCTTTCTGACAGATGATTTTTCTCTATCCGGGAAATTCTTATGTTGAACTTTAGTTCCTAAAACACATTAAATCACACTTTAGCTTCTAAGAAGGGGTGAGAGGGGATGCACATAATGACTACTTCTGTGGTTCACTTCTCATCTAGGAAAATTATCTCTTCAAAATGATCAGGTGCTTCTGACCTTGTTCAGAAGAGTGTGGGCATTTTTGAGCAAGCTAGGAAGTATGTAGGATAATTGCAGAGGACTTGGTTCTAGCCAGTGTTAAAAATCTCAGGAACTCATAGAGCCTCTTCTCTCCCTGGGGAGGAAAGAAAAGATACCTGCTCATGCCAGGAAAGCTCTTGAAATATAAGGGCAGATTGCATATGTATAGCTTCTGTCCCGGATCAATGGTCCAAACCCAGGTATGCACAATTGTGTAGAAATACCCCCCAAAGAGCCACCATTTTCCCAAGAATCTGTTTAATTTTGTGTGGGCTCATTATTTCAATAAGAAAGTAGCTACAGGTCAGGTGTGGTGGCTCACGCCTGTAATCCTAGCACTCTGGAGGCCGAGGCAGGTGGATTGCTTGATCTCAAGAGTTTGAGAACAGCTTGTGCAAGAGCAAGACCCCGTCTTCACTAAAAATAGAAAAACTAGCTGGCTGTAGTGGGGCATACCTATAGTCCCAGCTACCCAGGAGGCTTAGGCAAGAGGATCACTTGAACCCAAGAGTTTGAGGTTGCTGTGACCTATGACACCACAGCATCCTACTGACGGTGACAAAGTGAGGCTCTGTTAAAGAAAAGAAAGGAAGGAAGGAGGGAAGGAAGAAGGTAGAAAGGAAGGGAGGGACGCCAGGTGTAGTTCTAGTTTGTCATACCCAGAAATTACTTGATAGCCAATATCATAGAACGTGAGGGCCTCAGTCATCCACACAAGGGGCAGTGGGAAATAGAGCCAAGCATCAGCACCCTTAGATCCACCAGGTTGCACTGTAACTCTGCTAATCTGTGCCATTTGGCTGCGTTCTTCCACCCAGTTCTGAGCCTTGCTGGTCTGGATCTAAATGCCTGTTTATGGCTCCCACATCCATGAACTTGAAACCTTGCTGACTTCTCTTAGAATGCAGCTGGGTTTGGCCCCACTACCTGCAGAAGTTGGGGCACAGGCAAACAAACAAGGACCTGGATTAGCTGCACCCGTGATGTGGGGCCAGTTCTAAGAGAAACACACTCAACTCAGAGGAAGCCTCATAAGGCTGACAGAACAGATGCCGGCAGAATAGTGATGCCGAGATGTCTGCCCAGGCTGAAGCCTGGAACTAGATTGCTGAAGTGGAGCAGGTAGATGGCCAAGACTGGAGATTGTAGGGCAAAAGGCAGAATATCGAGGGCGTCCTGATAGATAGGTAGCCCAGTGGTGAAAAATTCAAAAAGGGTCAATATTTCAGAACCAGGACAGGTGTCATGGGGTGGCCTTTCTCCACCAATACTCCTTGTGATGGGTTGAATTGTATCCTCCAAAATTTCATAGGTTGAAGTCCTAAGCCCCGGTACCTTAGAATAGGATCTCATTTGGAAATAGAGTTGTTTTAGATGTAATTAACAAAGATGGTGTCTCTATCGTGGGTCCTAATCCTACATGACTGGTGTCCTTTGTCAATGGAAAAGAACTCAAACTCTGTTAAATAATTTTAAAAGATTTATTGTGAGTCAAGTTTGAGGACCATGGACACCCAAGAAGTGTTGAGCCAGTGGACTTGCTGAAGTTGAGTTACAGTTTCGTTTTATATCTTCCAGGGAGACAGAAATTACCAGTAAGGTTGTAAATCAATACAGGGAAGGCACACATTGATTTGGCCCCAAAGGGGGGAACATCTGAAAGGGGGGAGGAGGTTGGGCTTACAAATTATAGGTGGGTTTAATGACTCTTTGGTTTATAATTGGTTGAGGAAATGAAGCTTTCTTTGACAAAAGGATTGGATGTTTTAAGTTAAGATAAGGACGTCTATTAATCAAGACAAGCCACCAGCCTTATACCCAGATTCAATTGATTTGTTATAGAAATTGAGGACCTGCAGGTGTGGTTTAAACTTTATCTTTCATAATCTAAAGCAGCGGTTCTCAACCTGTGGGTCCTGGCCCACAGAAACTGTATTAAAGAGTTGTGGCATTAGGAAGGTTGAGAACCACTGGTCTAAAGCTTCTTAATGAGGGCTGCAGTGGCTCATACCTGTAATTCTAGCACTCTGGGAGGATAAAGCAGGAGGATCCTTTGAGTTTGACCCGCCTGAGCAAAGCAAGACTCCCATCTCTGGCTCGGCTCCTGTGGCTCAACGGGCTAAGGCGCCAGCCACGTACACCTGAGCTGGCGGGTTCGAATCCAGCCTGGCCCACCAAACAACAATGACGGTTGCAACCAAAAAATGGCCGGGCGTTGTGGTGGGCGCCTGTAGTCCCAGCTACTTGGGAGGCAGAGGCAAGAGATTCGCTTGAGCCCAGGAATTGGAGGTTGCTGCGAGCTGTGATGCCACGGCACTCTACCCAGGGTGACAGCTTGAGGCTCTGCCTCAAAAAAAAAAAAAAAAAAGAAAAAGAAAAGACTCCCATCTCTACTAAAGATTAAAAAAAAAAAAAAGCACGAAAAAAATTAGCCAGGCATAGTGTTGCACGCTTGTAGTCCCAGCTACTCAGGAGGCTGAGGCAGGAGGATCACCTGAACCCAGGAGGTTGAAATTGCTGTGAGCCAGGCTGATACCCCTGCTTTCTAGCCAGGATGACAAAAGAGGAAGACTCGGTCTCAAAAGAAAAAGAAAGTTAACAAATTACAAAGGATATCTCCAATAAGGGCGGGGGGGAATGATGAGGCCTGTCTGACCTCCCTTCTCATGACCAGCAACCCAGCTTTAGGGTGTATCTGGGGTCCCCTTGAACAAGAGGAGGTTCATTTAGTCAGTTGAGAGGGCTTAATATTTTATTTTAGTTCACACCTTATAGAAAGGGAAATTTGGACACAGACAGGAGGAGAATGTCATGTGACAATAAAGGCAGCGGGTAGGGTGATGCTTTTACATGCCAAGGCATACCACAGGTCACCAGCAAGGCACCAGAAGCCAGGGCGAGGCATGGGACAGATTCTTCCTCACAACCCTTGAAGGCACCAGCCCTGCCGATACCTGGATCGATCTGGGACTTCTCGCCTCCTGAACCGTGAGGCTACACTTTTCTGTCCTTGAAGCCACCCAGTTAATGGCATTTTCTTACAGCAGCCCTAGGAAACAAGTATACCCCTTTTCTCTAAAACTGTAGACTTGTTCTACTCTGCTTCTGACCAGTCTAGTCCTAGTTTCAGAAGAGATGGAGGTGAGGAGAGCTTTTCAATAAAAATAGCTCCTGCAGTGCTCACAGGTCTATAGAGTTTGTTGGCATCAGCAGGCAGAGTGGCATGGCGACCTTCACCTCTACCTTGCACTGTGAGTTGTCCTCTGGTCAGTGGGCTGAAGGGAGAGGGTTTCTATGAAGACCTGGGTACTAAATCTCTTGAGGGTTAAAAAATATTCTTCATCCCCAAGTCTGGAGCATAGATTTTGCTTAATGTGACTCATAAAAGACTTTGTTCTCAGCCTCAGCCTCTCTCCTCATCATGGTTCAGGCTGTTACCAAGTTGCTTTTAGTTATCTGATAAAGGGAGCCAGTTTCCATGGTTACCTACAAGCATGCAGCAAGGTGCCATTCCTAGGAGGCCCCACGGTTAAGCAAATAACAGGACAGGACCTCCAGCACAATGAAATTAACCTGGATCCAACGATCAGCATGGCCATTCTGGGGGCAACCGGGTCTCAGGAGCAAGTCAGAGCCCACTTATGAGAGCGGCAGTCCTAGTTACTACTATTTACTGTCCGCTGGGTACTGAACCCATCCTATGAAGCAGCTACACCAACCCCTTCACGTGCCTTACCTTTTCTTTGGTCCTTGCTTATGACAGCACTCTTTTGTAGATGCTGAACTCAGGTGCACACCAAAGATCACTCAGCTAATAGGCAACAAGGATTTGAACCCAGGTGTAAATATTTTCCACCTGTCCTTACAGTTCAGCGTTCTGCTCTTCCCCACCCCAGAAGCTGCCCTTATGAGCTGCATCAACAGTGGATCTTAACTGCTAGCGCCAGTTGGGTATGTTAGAGCCCTGCAGATGAGAGGGAAGACATGAGAAGTTGCGTGTGGCTTGCCATGCCCCCAAGTGCCTGTCTAAGGAATCCTCTCCTTCTATTTCCTTCTCTTGGGTCTTTAAGTCTCGGACTGCTTTTGGTTTCCCTGCACCCACCCTTTTGTAGGAAACCACTTTGTAATAAACAAGTCCTTCTTGAATCATGGTCTTTCTAGCAAGACCCTGACTGGGACACCAAGTCTGTTTATTGCTGAGGCTTTGTCCTGAACTCCTCCGCTATTCTCCTCCCATTCCCAGCCAGCATGATGACTGAGTCCCAGAATATTGGGTCAGGGCTCCATAACCCCCTGCAATCTAAGGTCAGAATTAGTTTCTAAGACTTAGAACTGCAGGAAAGAGGTGCTGAACCTGAGGTGGGTTCTCACTGGTTATAGCTGTGGGCAGACAGCCCCAACGTAGCCTAGAGAATTAACCAGGGTTTGATATTCACCTATAAGGGCTTTCAGTTCTGTTCCCAGTTTTGCGTCCTTCAGCCCTGGCAAATCCCCAGTGCTTGGCTACTGTACCGAGCTTAGCTAACTGTTCAGTTGGAAGGCAGTCTTTATGAAACTGCTTTCTCTTCAGACACCAGGCGCAAGCTTATGGGTTCCCAAGACCACCCTCACTTCAGACTAGCTGGCTACAAATTCAGAGGTGTTTTTATTTATTTATTTTATTTGTTTGTTTTTGAGACAAAGTCTTACTTGGTTGCTCTCAGTGGAGTGCTGCAGCATCATAGCTCACAGCAACCTCAAACTCTTGGGCTCAAGGGATCCTCTTGCCTCAGCCTCCCAAGTAGCTGGGACTATAGATGCCTGCCACAACGCCCGGCTAGTTTTTAGAGATGAGGTCTCACTGTTGCTCAGGCTGGTCTTGAACTAGTGAGCTCAAGCAATCCACCTACCTCAGCCTCTCGGAGTGCTAGGATTATAGGTGTGAGCCACCACACCCAGCTCAAGAGGTGTTTTTAAAACCTCCTTCATAGAATGATTCATAGAACTCAGGAAATTGTTATACTTATGGTTATGGTTTTATTATAGCAAAGAACACAAACTAAAATAAGCCAAGGGAGGAAATGCAAGGGCAGATTTCAAGAGGTGTCCAAACATGCAGTTTTTGGCTATCTCCCGACAGAATCAGTTTTGGCCGTGATGTGTGATAATATGAACATAGTACAGATGTTTGACTTGCAATGGAGATACATTCCAATAAACCCGTCATAAGTTGAAAATATCATAAACCAAAAATGTATTTAATACCCCTGACCTACCAAACATAGCTTAGCCTAGCCTACCTTAAACACGCTCAAAACACTTACATTAATTAGCCTACAGTTGCACAAAATCATCAGATACGAAACCTACTTACGATAAAGTATTAAATATCTCACATAACTTAATGAATGCTGCATATCAAAACTGCAATAGTTTTGCACCATTATAAAGTTGAAAAATTGTAAGTCAAACCATTATAATCGAGGGACGTTCTGTGTTGCCAACAAGGGAAGCTGGCTCAACCAAGCTTTTGGTGTCTAGAATTTTTTTTTTTTTCAAGTGTGCAAAAGGGCAAAGTTTATAAAGGACTGTACACTCCAGAGAAGGAGCACATCTACATTTTGAGGTGTCCAGAATTTTTATGGGAATTCAGTCACATAGAGTTTTAGTCACTAGCCTCGTCTGGAGGTGAGAACTCATATGGCCTGACCCAAAGCTTCCATCACAAATCACATTATTACATTGCCCAATGGCCAAAACCTCTGCAAACAAAAACACTCCTATCAAGCAGGACATTCCAGGGGCCTTGGTAGCTAAGGGCCAAGGCTTACCCCTCTTTGGGTAAGATTAATTTCTTCATCACACAAACTTACTCTCTGTTCCTATAGTATCTATCAGACCTCTTGCTTGGCTGGATTCCTGGTGCTTGTACCCCACTGCCAGCCCAGTGCTGTCCTCATTCGTTCATGGGTCCACTGCAGTTTGGGCCAGGGCTCAGGAGATACTCGACACAATCTATGAGGAACTTAGCAGATTCACCACTGCGCCACTATTCGGACCACTGCAGTGGCAAATTTCATGTCTTGATCCCATTGTTGGGAAGGAACATCTGCTTTACACACACACAAAAATTATCTTTGCAACACTGGGGGAAGAGTCTACAACTTCCTTCTAAATGCCCTTGCGTGAAACAACTGTCACCATATGAGGAATTGCAGTGCCCCCGGTCGGTCAGTCACGGTGAACACATTCCCTGTTCTACCTTTGTTTTGTCACCTACCACATTACAGTAGTCCTCCCTTATCCACAGGGAATATGTCCCAAGAGCCCCAGGGAATGCCTGAAACCATGGGTAGTCTTGAACCTTAGGTATACTGTTTTTTCCTACCTATACATACCTGTAATTTATAAATTAGAGGTTAATCTCTTTATAAAAGAGATTAACGGTAATACCTAATGATAAAATAGAACAATTATAACAATATGCCAGCATCACCTCCCTTGCCCTTTATTATGGGCCATTATTATGTAAAATAAGGATAACTTGAACACGAGCACAGTGATACTCAGACAGTTGATCTGATAACAGAGGCAGCTATTAAATGACTAACAGGCAGGTAGCAAATACAGTGCAGAGATGTGGGAACAAAGAATGATTCAGTCCCAGGCGGGAGAGAGCAGAATGAAGAAATTTCATCATGCTACTCAGAGAGGCATACAATTTCAAACTCATGAAGTGTTTATTTCTGGAGTTTTTCATTTACTATTTTCAGACCCTGGTTGACTGAGGGTAACTCAAGCCTCAGAAGGCAAAACTGTGAGTAAGACGGGACTACTGTGTATGTCTGTCTGCTCCTGCTCTAGTCTGAGGCCTCTTGAAGGTAGCGGGGTGTGTCTTGTTCATTTTCCACCTCTAAGGCTGGGCACAGTGGATCCCACCTATAATCCTAGCACTCTGGAAGGCCGAGGCGGGTGGACTGCCTGAGCTCACAGGTTCGAGACCAGCCTGAGCAAGAGCGAGACTTTGTCACTAAACATAGCCAGGTGTTGTGGTGGGCCTCCACCTCCCTAGTGGCTGGGACTACAGGCACCTGCCACAACACCCGGCTATTTTTTGGTTGCAGTTTGGCCGGGGCCAGGTTCAGGCACAGGCCACATACACCGGGCTGGTGGGTTTGAACTCGACTGGAGCCTGCTAAACAACAATGAAAACTGCAACAACAAAACCGGTGGGTGTTGTGGTGGGTGCCTGTAGGCCCAGTTACTTGGGCGGGGGGCTGAGGCAAGAGAATGGCTTGAGCCCAAGAGTTTGAGGTTGCTGTGAGCTGTGATGCCACAATGCTCTCCCGCGGGTGACAAAGTGAGACTGTCTCAAAAAAAAAAAAGTTTTAAAATGTAGTCAATAGATAGTTATACCATGTAAAACTGACTCTATCTGACAACCCACCACCAGCTGCAGGAGAAGCCACGTGTATGCCATCCAGGAAACACTGAAGCTGAGCCCCCAGCCAATTGCCAGCATCAACTATCAGCCATGTGAGTGAGCCACCTTGGATGTGCCTTCAGATGGATGACTGTGGCTCTAGCCAACCCGGGATTCCAGCCGGCTGCGAGATCCCAACAGAACACTGCCCATCAGAGCCCTTCCCAGATTCTTTACTCACAAAATCACTAGAAAAATAAAGTGGTGGTTGTTTTATACCAGAAAGTTTTGGGGTTATTTGTTACCCACAGCAATAGTAGTTGAAACAGTGATCAAGTATAAAAACCAAAATTATGACTACACAACAATAAAATCGCTTTCCACTCTTTATAAACATGAGCATTGTGATTTAAAAACATTAATCTCAGCTCTGCACCTGTAGCTCAGCAGCTAGGGCACCGGCCACATACCCTGGAGCTGGCAGGTTCAAATCCAGCTGGGGCCTGCCAAACAACAATAACAACTACAGCAAAAATAGCCGGGCATGGCTCGGTGCCTGTGGCTCAATGGGCTAAGGCGCCAGCCACATACACCTGAGCTGGCGGGTTTGAATCCAGCCCCGGCCACCAAACAACAATGACAGCTGCAACCTAAAAATGGCTGGGCGTTGTGGCAGGTGCCTGTAGTCCCAGCTACTTGGGAGGTGGAGGCAAGAGACTCGCTTGAACCCAGGAATTGGAGGTTGCTGTGAGCTGTGATGCCACAGCACTCTATCCAGGGTAACAGCTTGAGGTTCTGTCTCAAAAAAAAAAAAAAAAAATAGCCGGGCATTGTGGTGGGCACCTGTAGTCCCAGCTATTTGGGAGGCAGAGGCAAGAGAATTGCTTAAGCCCAAGAGTTTGAGGGTGCTGTGAGCTGTGATGCCACGGCACTCTACTGAGGGTGACACAGTGAAACTCTGTCTCAAAACAAAACAAAACAAAAATTCATTAATCTCTTGGAATAGTCATAGTTTCATTTCTTACTTGAGGTATATATAGATAGAGACTTTTTTTTTTTAGAGACAGTTAATGTCTTCTTTAGGTAACACCATGAGAATATAAACTAAGAGAAATTAATTTGAATTTTAAGGAAATGCCCCAGGTAAACATGGGCTCTACTTCACAAATTTTGTTTGCCGGGGTGGCACCTATAGTTCAAGCGGCTAAGGCGCCAGCCATATACACTATAGCTGGTGGGTTTGAATCTAGCCCAGGCCTGCCAAACGATGACAACTACAACCAAAAAATAGCCAGGCATTGTGGCTGGCGCCTGTAGTCCCAGCTACTTGGGAGGCTGAGACAAGAGAATTTTTCTAAGGAAAAAGTTGGTAGTAAGCTAAGATATGGGTAGATAGTTGGTTATTTCATTATTGTTTAGAATAGCAAAATTAAAGTTAATTGTCCAAGAATTGAAAATTTATTACATGAATGATGATGTAACTATATGCTGGAGTGCTCACAACCTTTAGAAATTATGACATAGCCCCATATTTGTCTATGTGGATACATGACTATTTTGTATTGTTAAATTAAAAAAGCAGGTTATAAAGAGAATATATGGTTGACTCTACTTTTAAAAATATAAATTAATATATATGTATTTCACTGTTTTTTTTTTTAGAGACAGTCTCACTTTATCGCCCTCGGTAGAGTGCCGTGGTGTCACACAGCTCACAGCAACCTCCAACTCCTGGGCTTAGGCGATTCTCTTGCCTCAACCTCCCGAGTAGCTGGGACTATAGGCGCCCACCACATTTGCATTTCACTTTTTTTTTTTTGAGACAGAGCCTCAAGCTGTCACCCTGGATAGAGTGCCATGGCATCACAGCTCACAGCAACCTCCAATTCCTGGGCTCAACCGAGTCTCCTGCCTCCGTCTCCCCAAGTAGCTGGGACTACAGGTGCCCACCACAATGCCCGGCCATTTTTTGGTTGCAGCCGTCACTGTTGTTTGGCAG
>CAUYRH010146589.1:0-11034 GCA_963574655.1 Perodicticus potto | reverse complement strand
GCAGAAGGGACTGTATTCATTCGTTTCCTGGCCAAGGAACCCATACACCTATATATACCCTGAGGCTAAAGGCCTAAAGGAGAAGACGGGGAAAGACCGGGAGAGGAACAGAGAGAGCTTCTCTCTCCCCACTTGAATTCTCTCCCTCTACCAGGAGCTTTGGTGTTTTCTGTATTCTTTTCTGTAAATCAATTCTGTCTTACCACTGAGGGGTGGGGTGGGGGGAAATAATGTAAGGAAGAATAATAAAATACATGTATTTAGAAAAAGAAAAAAAGACTAGATATCACAGACGAGGCATATATTTGGCAAAGGACTAGTACCCAGGACACATAAAGAACCAGTACTATATAATAAGACAGGAAATCCAATGTTGTAAGAGGTACTTTAACTAACAAATGCAATCAGTATAAACTGGTTTCTTGTACCCTCAATGAATCCCCAACAATTAAAAAAAAGAAAGAAAGAAAGAAATCCAATGTTTGAAATGGTGAAAAGTTTTAAATAAACATTTTACCAAAAAAAAAAGAAGATATACAATGGCCAATTAGTACAAGAAAAAATGTTCAACATCATTAGTCATCTCAGAAATGCAAATTAAAACCAAATGAGGTGCCACTATATGCCCATCCACATAATAATTCTAAGTAGAAACTGTTGTTATTCCCATCCTGTGAAGAGGAAACCAAGACTTGGAGAAGCGAAGTCATTTGCTTAACTTTTAGCCAATGGTCGTGCTGAGATTTGAACACAAGCTATCTAAGAACTCTGTCGTGATCACATGCTATGAAAATATCTTCATCTGGTTTTCTGTTTCCCCAGTGCTTGCTTCACTAAAAAGAAGGAAGAATGAAAGAGGAAGAGAGAAAAAGAAAGAGAGGAAAAAGGAGAGTAGGGAGGGAGGGAGAGAAGGGAGGAAGAAAAGAGGGAAGGAGGGAGGGAGATTGCT
Source organism: Perodicticus potto (assembly GCA_963574655.1). Classification (NCBI taxonomy): domain Eukaryota; kingdom Metazoa; phylum Chordata; class Mammalia; order Primates; family Lorisidae; genus Perodicticus; species Perodicticus potto. The sequence goes on along the minus strand of CAUYRH010146589.1, from coordinate 10,085 downwards.
TCAGTCTCTTAGAAGCAAATACTCTTTTATTTGCCTTACCAGGAAAAGTTCGGCCTCAGCCCATTCAGATGTCACTGCACACTGAAGATCTTCCTTCCTAATCTTTCCAAGAAATATAAATGAAAGAAGAGATTGAGCTCAGAAGCCTTGCCCTGTCAAGGAGAACGATGCAATCATTCATTTTTGCACTGATACTGACCTCTGCGGTCTCACATCCTGTATTGAGCAGCTAATAATACTTTCTAGAATTCATTGGAAACGTTCTAAGTTACTGGAGAAGAAAAACTAGTCATTGCAATGTTTACAGCTGACTGAGCCCATGAAGTGAGTTATAGTTTGATTTACAAGTTAAATTCCATCTTTTCATTAGCCCATAAGGACTATATTACCAATAGCAATGAAGCCATGCCTGGTTTGTCTTCCTTTCCCAAGTCTTACACATAGGAAAAGGGGTAAGACATTATCTTAAGCACAAATAAAAGTAGAAGAAAATGAACTAACGGGGATTTATAAACATTAAAATTATAACAACAGATGTTAGACAAATAGTACAGAATAATTGGTTGGACACTGGCTTTCCCAGTGCAGTATACACAGGCATTTGTAAGAGAATGTGGAAAGTATCAAGTCAGCTCCCTGCAATGACTGAGATTTGGGAAGAGGTCAAATATGGTTTACAGAAGAAGGCTGTGGAAACCTACAGTTTGAGACAATAAAAGATGAAATGTCCAAGGGAGCTTCTCTCAGCTTTTCCATTAAATGCACTCAGTATTTCTGAGGCCTCTGGCTACTCTTTTATGAAGAGAGTGTTGCAGAAGGCATATTTGTTGAATTGGAAACTACTGCATTCGTAGTTTCAACGTTCTCTGTCTTATCCTCCAATTGGCACACACGCAAAAAAATCAATTGATGAAAACTCAGCCTCTCTGCTCAAATCTGCAACCATTTAATCACGAATTGGAAGACAGCCAACCAAAAACAATCAGAAAAGTGCTGTGCAGAGAAAAACTGGGGATTTCGGCCCAATCTCTGAACACCAAATATGAGGATATTATATCCTGGGGCCAGCTGATGTTTCCAGGGTGACCCAAAGATATGAGATTTGATTGGCAATGTTCTTAAGAGGTTTCCTTAAAGAGGTCAAAACAGGTCTGGTCATCTACTGATGGCATGATTAAATAGCTACCAGAGAAACCATGCCAGTGCTGTCCTTTGTAATGTCCCTGCAGTCCCAGGTGCATCCTCTGATCAGAACATTGAGGAGTAGCTCGCCTCTGGAAAGTTTATCATTTTAGTCAAGAGCTTTCCCAGAATTTTGCTATGCCAACTTGGTCAGGATACAAAAATCTATGTATCCAAATGTCTATATCTCCAAGTGATAAAAAATATTAACAATTAATTTCAACTCTGGTTCTTTGGTAACATATAATACTACCATTATTTAAAGAGTTGTTAGATGCATGACAGTCTACTTAAAATTCTGCAGATAATAATCCCAGCATGTGCAATATCCTTACGTGAGGTACTATTAGCTCTGTATAGATGAAAAAACTGAGATTCGGGGAATTTATTTTCCCAATCTAGTTTAAAAGGTAATAAATGGTAGAGATTGAGTTTGAACCCAACTTAGTCTTATTTCAAAGCCTCTGCTATTTCCCTTTTTTTTCTAATTAAATTATACCTGTGTACATTAATGCAATCATGGGGTACAATGTGCTGGTTTTATATACAATTTGAAATATTTTCATCAAATTGGTTAACATAGCCTTCACGGCATTTTCTTAGTTATTGTGTTAAGATATTTATATTCTATACTTAGTAAATTTCAAATGTACCCTTGTAAGATGCACAATAGGTGTGGTCCCACCAATTACCCTCCCTCTACCCATCCTCCTCCTCCCCTTCCCCTCCTCTCCCTCTACCCTTTCCCCTTCTTCTTGGGCTATAATTGGGTTATAGCTTTCATATGAAAGCTATATATTGGTTTCATAGTAGGGCTGAGTACATTGGATAGTTTTTGTTCCATTCTTGAAATACTTTGCTAAGAAGAGTATGTTCCAGCTCCATCCATGTAAACATGAAGGAGGTAAAGTCTCCATCTTTCTTTAAGGTTGCATAATATTCCATGGTGTACATATACCACAATTTATTAATCCATTCATGGGTTGATGGGCACTTGGGCTTCTTCCAGGACTTAGCAATTATGAATTGGGCTCAATAACCATTTTGGTGCAAATATCTTTGTTATAATGTGATTTTTGGTCTTCTGGATATATAACTAGAAGAGGAATTATAGGATCGAATGGCAGGTCTATTTTTAGATCCCTAAGTGTTCTCCAAACATCCTTCCAAAAGGAATGTATTAGTTTGCATTCCCACCAGCAGTGCAGAAGTGTTCCCTTTTCTCCACATCCACCCCAACATCTCTGGTTTGGGGATTTTGTGATTATGGGCTAATCTTACTGGAGTTAGATGATATCTCAAAGTAGTTTTGATTTGCATTTCTCTGATGATAAAGGATGATAAGCATTTTTTCATATATCTATAGGCTGTGTACCTGTCTTCTTCAGAGAAGTTTCTCTTCAAGTCCCTTGACCACCCTTAGATGGGATCACTTGTTCTTTTCTTGCTAATACATTTGAGTTCGCTGTGGATTCTGGTTATTAAACCTTTGTGAGAAACATAACCTTTAAATATCTTCTCCCATTCTGAGGGCTGTCTGCTTGCTTTACTTACTGTGTTCATGGCTGTGCAGAAGCTATCCTGGTCCTCCCCTTTCTGCTATATTGACATTGCTGCCCACTCCTTCTTTGAAATTCTCTCTTCTCTGGGTGTCCATGGCCCTCCCACAGGCAGGTTTTCCTCCAGCCCCACCTTTAATGACTTTTCCCTTGGCTCAACCTCTAGATGTCTCAAGGACTTGGTCTTACACCCTCTACTCTTTTCTAACTGTGCTTTCCCCCTAAATTATAACTTTTTAAAATCCCATTGAGTTTCAAACATGTCCACTGCCTACTTGGCACCCATACTTCCTAATCAATCTCAGATTTAATGCTGCAGGCAGAGCTCTTGATTTTCTGTCTCCCATTTCAATAAGTCTGTCCTGTTGACAATCATCCCCATTTTAATAATTGCACTATCAGCATTTGGGGTCTTAAGCCCCCCAAATTAAATTATTCCTTTTCCTACCTGCTCCTGGCTCATTTAACTCTACCTCTAGAATATATTCGAAATCCATCCACTGAGACAAACCACTCCAATTTAAATCAATTGAGCCCGCCTCAGTGCCTGGTCCTGCTACAGCCTCGTCTGTAACTCTTAGCCACATTTTCATTCCTTTTGAAATCAATTCTTCCTTCAGAAGCCAGGTTAAGTCCTTACTGGGGGGAGCAGAGGGGACTCAAAAGCTTTAAAATGCTTCCTGCTTACACCTTCAAGCACATCTCCCATCAGCATCTCCTAGCACTTGCCGCCTACTGGCCTTCATCCTTTCTTGCTGTTACTCAGGCCAATTGCACAAGGACCATTTGGACCAGCTCCAGTATCACCTTGTCTCAAATACCCTGCCCCAGATCTTGGCATGATGGGCTCCTGATCCCTGGGAATACCGGCCTTGTGGGGCATTCTTCACGGCCCACACTAAATGTTCCCTTTTCTCATTCTAATCAGGCTTCATCACATCACCTTATTTTACATTCTTAGTCACAGTTTTGGCTATCTGAAACCAACTTTTCTCATTTTTGTTTCCTTGTTTCTTTCCTGTCTCCTCCCACTAGAATGTAAGCTCCATTAAGAGCAAGAACCTTGTATTTCCTGTTCTCCTGGGAGCAGGGCCTGACAGTATGTGTAGAACAAAGAAGTGAAAGAATTCTGGGATCACCAAGCACCCTCCTCCTGGGACCTCAAGCATAACCCTTCAAGTTTTCATAGTGACCTTGACTCTTGCTGCAGCCAATTTTGAGGGACTTCTAGAAGCAGTCTCTAACCATTAAATCTACATTTTCTTTTTAATTGGTATAGATTTGAAACACGATAACTTCTAAAACCTGAAATGCTCAGAACGTTAGTGTACCATTGAAACAGTACTCACTAATCGCTATCAAGACATAGAACACCCCTACACCCCTGATAGTTCCTTTGTTTCCCTTCTCAGTCACCCTGCCACCTTCACCCCAAGCAATAACGGACCTGATTTTTATCAGCAGCAGTTTTCTCTAGAACTTTGCTTAAATGGAATGATACTGTATGTACTCTTTTGTATCTGGCTTCTTTCGCACAGTATAAATTTTAGTATTCATCCATGCTGTTGCATGTAATGGCAGTCCATGACTTTTTACTGCTGAGTAGTGTTCTAGGCATGGATGTACCTCTGTTTGCTCAGACATTCTGTTGATGGACATCTGGGTTACTTCTAAGTTTTGGTTATTATAAATAAAGCTGCTCTGATCATTCTTCTACAAGGTTTTTTAGTGGAACTATGTGCTGACTTTTCCTTGGATGAATACCTAGGAGTGGAATTATTGGGTCATGGGATAGATGTTGGGTTTAACTTTGGAGTAACTGCAATGGCTTTCCAAAGTGCTTATACCTTTTAAACTCCACTTTTATTTCTTCCAGTTTCACTACTAAGCAGCAAAACATCTAGGAGTCATCCACAAATACAGCAATAAATATTTACTGCATGGAACACAATAAGGTCTGAGGAAGCTACATGCCACATCTCTCTCCATTCCAAGTCCCTGATGCTCTGTCCATTGGCACATGGGAAAGGACAGCCTGACTGTCCATATGGCCAGTGCAGAAGCAGGGTACCTTCAGTCACTCGATGTTTTAATCGTTTCCACCACGTGCTTCCTTGATGAGTAGGAGGCAAAGCCAACACTCCACATAACTGCCTTGGCACTATCTTCTGTTGAAAACTCTGGCCATGCTCTTAAGCAGATGAAGAGTGGCATGTACCTGTGGCTATTTCAGAATCTCGGTGACATGCAGGAGGCCCTCCCTTCAAGAAAATGGAGCAACAGCTAATGTACCATGTGTATACATGGAGCATCCAGGAGAAAGATTTAATCTGAGGGCAGATTTTTCCACCATGAACAACCACTTTTTAGAGCAATAGCATTAGAGATTTTGGGGGTTATTATTTCCCATCAAGATTTAATAGCTTTACCTGGTCAAGACCTAAGAGGAAGTAAGCCTGGAGCTCGCAGACCTTTTGAAATAACAAGGTTTAAGTAGGGAAGAGCCTCTTTTTACAATCCATTTAGTAAGGCCTTTGCATGACTTCGAGCATTCCTGGGAGTAATCACTTTTCTGCTGAGTGATGGGAAAAGCCCAAGCACTGTGGCCCTCAGTACCTAAGGCACAAGTCACCCAGAGTGGTCGCTGAGACATAAGTACCAGCATGGGCACATCCCAGCCCTCTCAGACCCCTAGGGTTCAATTCCATCCTGGCCCTTCTAGGGCTCTATCAACCCCCAGCATCCTAAAACACCCACCCCGTGAAGTAATTCTGGGGAAAAGGCTGAGTTCCCCAAGGGCAAGAGAAGTCCTCAGAAACCAGAAAAAGTAGTGACCCCCTACAATATTCTTGATGCAAAAACAAGAGGCCAGATGACCAGGACGCAGTCTAATCTTCTCACCACATCCTCCAGCTTGGACCTGGGCTTCTCAGCCTTCTCAGAGCTGGGTTCTTCCTCAGAGCTGAGGAAGAACCCAGGACTTTCTGAGTCTGGGTTCACATTTCCAGGATTACTATACAACCAACACACCCCCCCCAAAATGGCAGTGATTACCATTGAGAATGAGGTTTTCTCATTGTGAAATCTCCCAGAAGAGCTGGATATGGTGGCTCATGCCTATCTGGAAAGCTGGGGCAGGAGGATTGCTAGAGGCCAAAAGTTTAATACCAGGCTAAGGGCCAGGCACGGTGGCTCATGCCTGTAATCCTAGCACTCTGGTAGGCTGAGGATCACTTGAATTCGGGAGTTAGAGACAAGCCTGATTAAGAGCAAGACTCCATCTCTACTGAAAATAGAAAAACTAGCCAGGCATGGTAGTGCATAACTATAATCCCAGCTACTTGGGCTAAAGGCCAGGCACATCTATGGCAGGAGGATCGTTTGAGCTCAAGAGTTTAAGGTTACTATGAGTTATGATGCCATGGTACTCTACTCAGGAAAACAGAGTAAGACTTCAGCTCAAAAAAAAAAATGGGCTGAGAGTGAGACCCCATCTTTACAAAGGTACCAGGTGTAGTGGTGTTATCCTAGCTACTTGGGAGACTAATGCAGGAGGATTTCTTGAGCCCAGGAGTGTGAGGCTACACTGAACTATGACACCACTGCACTCTAGCCTGGGTGATACAGCAAGACATTACCTCAAAAAAAAAAAAAAAAAAAAAGGAAGGAAGGAAGGAAAAAAGGAAGAATGAAGGAAGGGAGGGAGGGAAAGAATGAAAGGGAAGAAAAACAGTCTCCCATCAGTGAAGATTTTGCTGCTGAACCCATCTGGAGTCCTCCAAGAGGATGTCCATAGCTCTGGCCACAAGAAATCTTGGTCACACATTTGATGATCATATATTTAGTTGTTCAGACCTAGGCCTGAGTACTCAATTGGGTTATTAAATTGTCTTTATTCCTATCTAATTTTTGTAACAAGGTTCACCTTGAAAACAAGCTAGATTCTGCTGTCTAAAAACACCTTTAAGAAGAGCCTGAAAACAGAAGAAATAATATGTTTTCTTGATGAGACATTTCTTGTACCCTCTGAGCACCCAAACTTAACAAGTTAGAAAAAAACCAGGTGCTGCTCTGGTTTGATATAAGCAGTTATCACATGCTATTTAGAGAGTATGTGGAAGGATTTCTTGGCTCCAGTTGAATCCTGGACTTCTGTTTCCAACAGGCTTTCAGCAGCCATGGATGAGTCATCTGCCGGGTGACCAGAAGCTGGGATCCAGCATCATGTGGCTCCCCAGATAATGAGGTCAAATGTGCCAGACCTGCCAGGCCCTGATAACTGGCTTATTAACATCCCTAAATGGTAGCACTTTTGATTAAACCTCACACGTCTGCCTGCCCCTTTCCTTGTCCCTTCTAATATTAGAACTGGTATTTTGCTAATCATGGCCTTGCTTGAACTTTAGGATGATTCAAGGATAATGGAACATCATAATGTCCCTCAACTATTATCATCAAGGACAGGGGTCTTTCTGGGTTACAAAGCCTTAGACTTTAGTCAAACCTTACTGGGTTTTATTGCCCTTTGGAATATACTTAGATTTGTTTTTTTAAGCCAACAAGGTATAAAAAAAAGCATAAAGTTTAGATTCAGAAATTGTGTGCTCTTATAACAACTTCTGCTCCCTAAACTACATATGTAAACTGAACAAAATCACTTTCATCACTGTGCCTCAGATTTCTATCTATAAAAAGGAAAAAGTGAGGCTGGACGTGGTAGCCTACGCTCATAATCCCGGCACACTGGGAGGCTGAGGCAGGCAGATTGCTTGAGCTCAGGCATTCAAGACTAACCTGAGCAAGAGCAAGACCCCATCTCTAAAAAAAATAGCTGGGCGTTAGGGCAGGTGCCTATAGTCCCAGCTACTGGGGAGGCTGAGGCAAGAGGATCTATGGAGCCTAAGAGTTTGAGGTTGCTGTGAGCTATGACACCACGGCATTCCTCCAAGGGTGACAAAGAGAGACTCTGTCTCACAAAAAAACAAAAAAAAGGAATGAGTGCTACTTTTCAGAACTAATATGGAGATCAAATAAGACGAGATAAAATCTATTTATGAATAATAAAAGCAGTAGATAACTAGGAGGCAGCATTGTCATAATTGTTATTCCCATTCTCAGGCTTTCTATTCTGTGGCCACATTGCTCTATTTGAAAACTGTAATTGCCAAAGTCAAAATGTCCAATGTTCAAGACATGAAATATTATAAGATAATTTGAAAATATTCTCTAAAGCGACCCTGAACCTGGGAAATAATGATATTCTAGGATAACAGACAGCTCTAGAGCCCCATGAACATGAGCTGAAGGTCAAAGGCCAGATGGCTGGAAAATAGAGGACAAGTGAGAGAAAACTGGGCAGTCGGTCAATAACAAGAGAGAAAGGCTTTACACACATGTGACAAAGGAAAAGAGGAAGTCTGGGTCTCCGTGCCATGGAAGAGCAAGTTTGTGGCACGGGAGGAGCTGGTCTAGGTGAAATTACAAAGGAAGTTGACAGCCATTCAGGTGAGGGCAGCTGGCTTTTAGACAAGGATTCGGGCACAGATTGAGGGAGAAGGTAGGAAGACTAGAAGGTGTGAAGGATGAATCTGAGCAATGCCTCATTCACAAAGAAAAACAACAAGCACCTGCAGGCCGAGGCAGAGGCTCAGGGATCCAGATGTTGCTGGGAGGTTCATAATAAGGTTGCAAAGCAGGTGGGAGTATGGGCATCACAGAGCTGGGAGGGGAGGAAATTCAGACAAGAGCGAGACATGGGAACTTAAAATCTCAGAGGAGGGGAGGTCAGATCCATGGAACATGTGCTTGGGTGTGGATGATGGGAATGGTAGAGGGGAGGTGTGATCCATGAAGCTGAGAAAGTCAAGAGCCCATTGGACCAAGGTCCTCACTGAGTACCCACATTGCAAGTAGAGTCTCCCAGAATGAGTCCTCCTTATACAGACAGGAGGGTTAGGATACACATCAATTTGGAGGAATGACCATTAGTTTAGAAGATGAGAATGACATAAAAGAGGGAATGGCATAGCTCGAATGATGGAGAGACATACATAAAAAAACAAGGATAATGTTTGGATGTCAACTCTCCTCTCACTTTGGGTCACTTCTTCCTCCTTCTATCCTCAGACCCCAAAGCAGACTCCATGTGACCCTTGAAAACAAGATGAAAATTAAGGATGCCTCCTTCAGACTGTCAGGTGTAGGTACAGAAAGAGGAATTAGAAGGAGTGCTCTGTGACAAGGGAGAGGGAGTTAAGAATGCTGATTCCAATTCATGGGTTCATTCGGACCAGTGGAAAGGATAGGAGGGAGGACAGCCATCAACGGATGACATGAGACGCAGAACACAAACGCTGGGTGAGCAGAGGGGCTCACATTCGGGACTGTGTCCAACTGACAAGGACAAGAAGCAGGGCAGAATGAACTGACCTCAGGGTTCTGAGTGGGCCTCTAAGTAGGCTGAGGCCACAGGCCTTTTCAGAAACCCGATGGTGTCAGGATTCTTAACAGAAGATTGGAGGGTGTGACAATATACTGCTTGGGCCAGGAGCCACCCACATGTAACCTCCAGAAGAAAGGTCTTTCCTATGTTACTCCAGAGATGACAAGTTTGCAGGTGTCATGGTCTCTTTTGCCTACTTGAGAAGGTCATAGCTTCTGGACACCCACAAGACAGTGATATTCAGCCACCAAGTGGGGCTGCCAGCAACATATCTGAAGTGTGGTAGCCTGAGGTCAGTGCTTGGTTATCAAAGGCCTGATGAAACATCCTTCTGATTGTGTTTTGATACTGAATTCTTAGATTGTCTTAATGGCATAGATAGATTCTGATCTTTACCTTCACCCAATTTTCTTCCTCTCTTCTTCTCACATTTGCAACATTATCGGTGACATTGAAAAACTGATGATGACCTAAATGCCCAGCAAGAGAATAGCAAATTTGAGCTTTGGAATACCAAGAGTCAGTTTCTAAAATGGGGCAACCTTGTGCTATCACGGAAGGATTGCTGTAATACTTGTTGGGTGGAAAATGGGGGTTGGCAGCACAGTAGTTAGAGCAGATCCACTTTTGAGAAGAAGGAAGGAAGGGAGGAAAGAAGGAGGAAGGGAAGGAGGGAAAGAGAAGGGAAGAAGGCAGGAAGGAAAGATGGGATAGAAGGAAGGAGACAGGAAGGGAAGGAAGGAGGGAAAGAGGAAGGAAGGAGAGATGGAAAGAAAAAGGGAAGGGAGGGAGGAAAGAGGATAGGATTAAAAGGAAGATTTATTGCCTTTCAGTATTGTTTTCATTTGGGGACATTTGCCAGGATTTGCCTGCTAAAAATGAACAATTGGGTTTCTAAGCAT
>CAUYRH010146587.1:0-77278 GCA_963574655.1 Perodicticus potto | reverse complement strand
TAAAGAAAAAAAAAAGCAGCTCTTGTACCTCTATGCAGCAGCCTTCAGGAAGTGATGGGGGGAGCAGGGGAAGACTGGCTCCCGGCAGCTCTAGGTCACTATCTTACGATGGTCTACCAGGGCATGTAGAATCTCATTTTACTTTCTCCTGGGTGAGCTTTTAATATCAGAGCTGGACCTGTTCAATGATTCCACTTATTAAAAATCCATGACTTCTCATGCAAAAGAATGAACAAGGATAAATACATTCAGAAAAGAAAACCAATGATTACTGCATCAAAATATTGGTGAATTGGGGTTCGGCGCCTGTGGCTCAATGGGCTAAGTCACCAGCCACGTATACCTGAGCTGGTGGGTTTGAATCCATCCTGGGCCGCCAAACAACAATGATGGCTGCAACCAAAAAATGGCCGGGCATTGTGGCAGGCACCTGTAGTCCCAGCTAGTTGGGAGGCAGAGGCAGGAGACTCCCTTGAGCCCAGGAATTGGAGGTTGCTGTGAGCTGTGATGCCACAGCACTCTATCCAGGGTGACAGCTTGAGGCACTGCCTCAAAAAAAACAAAAACAAAAACAAAAACAAAATATTGGTGAATTGGGATGGTGAATCTTAAACTTCTTATGGGCTATGGAACCTCATGGACTTTGAAAAAAATATATTTGCATATGATCAAAACTTTCATACATAAAATTAATGGGCATCAATATATTGTTTAAAATTCATTCATGGGCAATGTGAAGTTCTCCAGACCTAGAGATCACAGCAATTGTTCTAGGGTTTGCCTTCAATTTGGATAATCAGCAATGTAATGTCCAGCATGCACTGTGACTCAATGGTGGTCCAGGCAAGAAGGCAGCAGACAGTGGTAGGAGGAGGTAGGCAATGCTAATATGCACAGCTGGACAAGTAGAATATTCTTCAGATCATGACATGGTTCTTAATCAGACTGCAGACTGAACCCAAGAGTGGAGGTGACAGGGCTACATCTCTCCGTACATAAGCAGTCTCAAATAGTTATCCAAGTTTAGAATCATTAAGCAGAAAGCCATAGTAATAGAGTGGAATACAAAGCAAGACAGTGAGCAAATTTTCTAGCCTGGGCTAACCTAGTAGGGATTCAGAGCACATGTTCTACTTGGATGGCCCACTGAAGCTAAGGGCTTATTTCCATATTTGTGGAAGCAAACTAAATTTATAAGCACCAAGAAGATTCTTTGTGGATTTCATGCCTTAGTTATAATTGTCTTAGTAATTCCTGACTCCAAATCTGTAGGTAAAGATTTTCAGAGACTGTAGTTGAATTTGCCTAATGATATAAGGAACAGTTAATGGTGCTTGTGCATTTTATATCTGGATATGAAGTTGGATTCAATTATATAGAAAGTATGGAAGTAGCATCGACCCCTTTCACGGAAAGGAACACAGGAAGCCACTTTGCATAGAAATGTTATCTTAAGCACTGCTATTGCCTTGGGGTGAAAGGCAAGTTACAGCTTGTTATATAGTGCTACTTAGTGGACTCTCCGTTAACCCAACTCTTAGACATAATCTTATTTTTTCTCTTTTAAGTCAGTGACTGAAGCTGGGCATTAGGGAAACTATATTTATTATTTGGTATTTTTTCCTCCTTCTAAATGGCTTACATCATTGGACTTACCCCCAAGCAGAGACTGGCTCAGCATGTCATCTGGCATATCCATGCTGGCCACACTGCAGTCCTGCTCTGTCATGTGCAGAAGTCCAAGCAACATGCTGTCTAAATGGAACTGGGCTGGCAGCTTTCTGTTCATTCAGATAACATCTTTGTGATTTGCATGGATTAACATTTAGATGATAAAAGTCTAGTTTTTCTTTGGATAAAGAGATAAGGATTGGTTCATTGTAACCACCAGCCAGCACTAAAGAAGACTCATATCTCTTCGTAGGAATGAATCAATGTCTGTTCTTCTACCACAGGTTTTTCATCTAGCCTGCTGATGCATTTAGGTCAGGGTTCTAGTATTTTTGTAAAGAAAACATCATTGAGTGTATAAGTAATACTATGTCTCATTTTTGGGAAACTACACTTAACTAATTAAAAAGTGGTCTCAAGGGTCCTTTCTGCTCACTGCACTGGGAAAATCTACTTTTGAATCTTTAAGTTTGTCCTAATTCTTTGTAACACCTACTGTATTCTTTAAAGGAATGAAATTGATGAGGCTGTGGAGGCTAGAATGATAATCGTCTTTTAAGAACTGATTTTTGATCCGTCAGGTAACTATTATTTAATACATGCTCTGTGACCTAAGGGAGGCTGAGAAGGATGTTGGAAGGAAATTTGGGGACCTAGATGCAGAATACAGGGGTGCCTGTAAACTTTGTCTGTTCTGGGAGCAGATGGCCGTGTCTCTGCATTGGAATATGGTTATCCTGCAAAGAGCTGTCCAACTGTAGACCTGAGGACAGTTAACAGAGCACCTGTCATAGAGAGCATGGCTTTATCTAAACTTAATTGTGTAGCATAAGTGGGATAGTCTTAGGAGTGAGGAATTGCCTTTTTAATTATTATAAATGCTAAATAATAAATATAATCCTAGACATAATCCTGAAGTTCTTCAACTCTATTTCCCAGGTCATCCCTAGAAAAAACTTCAGAGAAAGCAGTTTATTGTCTTGCTTTCTTGTTTCTACCCTCAGTGCAGTGCCCTTTCCCCCTCATATAACTGAACCTCAGGTCTTTATTTCTTCCTTATCTGCATCAAAATCTGTATCTTTCTTTTTTTTTTATTAAATCATATCTGTGTACATTAATGCAATCATGGGATACAATGTACTGGTTTCATATACAGTCTGAAATATTTCCATCAAACTGGTTAACATAGCATTCATGACATTTTCTTAGTTATTGTGTTAAGATCTTTATATTCTGCATTCAGTAAGTTTCACCTGTACCCTTCTAAGATGCACCATAGGTGTGGTCACAAAAAAGTCAGATCATATTCGTATTAGTTTTAAGAATAACTGATGAGAGAAGGAAGGGGGTGGGGGAAAGGAAAGGTAGAGAGAGGGAAGGCGGGAGGGGGTGATGCATCTTGTACCTTCATGAATCTCCAACAATAATAAAAAAAGATAATCAATCTTTTCCTCCAAAAAAAAAAAAAAACTCAAAAAGAATAACTGATAGATGATTTTTATTCCAGCCAAAATGAAGTAACAGGCACCTGATTTATGGTTTTGCCTGAAACAAACAAAAAACTGGAAAACATGTGAAACAATGGTTTTTAAGACATCAGACAATAAAGAACAATAGTTCCTTAGAAATAGGAAACAAAATAAATGAATGGGACATGATCAAACTAAAAGCTTCTGGACAGCTAAGGGTATAAAAACTAAAGCACACAGACAACTTTTAGACTAGGAGAAGATATTTGCATGCTATGAATCTGACAAAGGGCTGATAACTAGACTGTATTGAGAACTTAAATTAATCAACAAGAAAAGAGCAAACAATCCTATAAATAAGTGGGCAAGAGACATAAAAATAACCTTCCCTGAAAATGACTGATGAATGCCCAAAAAGCACATAAAAAAATGCTCATGATCCCTAATAATCAGAGAAACACAAATCAAAATCACCCTGAGATAACACTTAACCCACATTCACAAAGTCCCAAAGCAGCAGGTGCTGGTGAGAGTGTGGAGAGAAAGGGATACTTTTACACAGCTGGTGGGACTGCAAACTAATACAGCCTCTATGGAAAGAAGTATGGAGAATCCTCAAAGAGCTAAAAGCAAACCTTCCATTTGATCCTGCTATCCCATTAGTGGGTATTTACCCAGAAGGAAAAAAAAAATCATTTTACCATAAGGACATTTGCACTAGAATGTTCATTGCAGCTCAAATCACAATTAACAATGTGGAATCAACTCAAGTGCTCATCAACTCATTAATGGATAAACAAACTTTGATATATGTGTGCCATGTAATATTGTTCAGCCATAAAAAATGGAGACTTTACATCTTCTGTATTTACCTAAAGTTGAAGAACATTTTTCTTAGTAAAGTATCACAAGAGTGGAAAAGAAAGTATCCAGTGTATGCTATACTAACATAAAATCAATAGATAAACAACTACACTACCACATGAGTGAAACACAAATTCAAGTGAGGATAGGGGAGAAACAGGAAGAAAGGGGACTGGTAAACTCTCACCTAATGTGCACAATGTGAAGGTGTTGAGCACACTCCCGGGGTCGGGGGTCCTCAAACTATGGCCCGCGGGCCACATGCGGCGGTGTGGCTTGTATTTGTTCCCATTTTGTTTGTTACTTCAAAATAAGATATGTGCAGTGTGCACAGGAATTTGTTCATAGTTTTTTTTTTTTTTTTTTTTTTTTTAACTATAGTCCAGCCCTCCAACGGTCTGAGGGACAGTGAATTGGCCTCCTGTTTAAAAAGTTTGAGGACTCCTGCCCTGGGTGAAGGGCTGAAATATAACTTTAACTTTACCTAACACATACAAATAATGTAACCTCATTCTTTGTACCCTCATATTAATCTGAAATAAAAATAAATAAATATTACACATATTATAGGCAAAACTAAAGCAAAACAAAACAAAAACAACAAGGAAACAAATGAAGTGAGCCTTATAATTGCCCGAATTTACTGCCTTGAGACAGTGTCTGTGACCCCGGGTCACCTGGCAGAATCCTGAGTTGAGAAATGAGGATGTGTTTGATTGACTTTGTGACTGGGGATTCTATAGCGGACGGGAGTTCATGGAACAGACTGAATAATAATGAATTTTTGTAGCTGAGATATGTAAGCACCACTGATGAGAAATACTGATAGATGTTCCCTGCTAGCTGAGAATGCCAAGGAGGATTAGGGAATGTCTGTGACTCTATACTTTAATGACACTGTGACAGTGATGACAGAATAATTTCTAAAAACATAGCAGTACACATATTTAGAGAAGAAAATATTATGACATGGTCCATATTTTGACGAATCTGAAGGCTTCAGGGAAATTTTCTTTGTTTAGGATATTGTCAAAATGCATGACCTTGAAACACCCTTTTGCTACTCAGACATTCTGATCTCTTTTGAATTTTAATTTTATGCTGGCATTGCCTTTTGTGAACAGGTGTCTTTAAGTAAAGAAACATATGGTTTTAATGTGGCTTCATGAGCCAGGAGTCATATTCCTACAGATGAAAATGGCATATTCCTAAAAATGGCATTCCAGGCAAAGTGCAGGCTGCCCACCGTGGAGCATTTTGATCATTAATTCTAAGTAAATATTGTTTCCATCTTGGTGATAAATGACTGGAAGAAATTATTTTTATTTTATGACTGTATTAATGATGAAAGCAAAATATAGTCCAGTTATATTGGAAAAGAAATTTTTAATTTCAAAGAAGAGTATCTTGTTTTATACCTTATTAGCATAGATAGGAATACATACTTGTACATTAACAGATTCCTGACATATTCAACAAAAGTCCTCTTATAAATAACTTACCTCTGTTAAGCATAGTTGAAGATAACTGTTGGCTATAGCATTTCACTTCCTTCCCTTGAAGGAAGGAACACATGCTTCTTAAGTGTGTTCCATGGAAAGGACAGAGCTAGGCACCGAGAGGCGATGTGAAACAGATTCTACCATTGTCCTCTTCTTTCTTTAAGTTACTATCGGTCCATTAAAAGTGAAGTTTCATGAGCTGGAGAAGCTGATTCTCAAGTTGTTTTGATGTGGAACATGTGAACAGATGAATTACTCTAAAATACAGTGGGATTTGGGATCTTGGAGAATAGTTCCGGCACTAATATAAGGCCTGAGTAAATCCCTATACCCATTGTGCATCAATCAGTTCCTTCATCTGTGAAATAAATGTATTACTATTTGATCTCAAAAGATTTTTTTTAAGTTTTAATTTTTGAATGTAGGAGATCTGCTCTTTGCCCCAAGAAGAGAATTTTCTTCCTAACTGCTGGGGCAAAGTTTATGTGCTAGGCAGAAAGATCATTCTTTACCTTTTCCTGCTATACCCTACTGTGCAAGGCAATATTCCTGAAACTGTGAAATATTCATTCTATTCTCTTGATCTTTTACCCCTAAGGTGAGTGCCAAAGTCATATTAGATCCTCAGGAGACTTTTCAGAAGACTGAAGCCTCTTTCTTTTTTTTTGCTTCCAGTTATTTCCTGGGGCCGGTTTTGAAACCACCACTTCCAGCATATGGGGCCAGCACCCTACTCCTTTGAGCCACAGGTGCCGTCCAACTGAAGCCTCTTTCTAATGATTGTTCATACAGTGTTTGAACAGGTCCAGTCTTCCTCCATATGCAATTTGTTAACAAACTCTCACAGTCTGACTTGGCCTAACTTAATACATTTATATCTTTATTTAGTATCTTCTCTTTTGTTCTATGTTAGCATTGATAAGCATTGTAATTGCTTTTAAATTTTCTTCTGGACAGAAATAGCCTTATTTATGTGTTTATTTGTCATGGCAATACTTTCAACAATGCACAAGATGCTGTAAGTATTGGGAAAATGGTAGTCATTATTTTTTTATTTTTCTGATTACTAAATGCTTAGAATGCTCCAATATGTGGTAGGGCAAGCATGCCTTCATATTTTAGTTTTTAAAAAATATTTACGGGGGCACCAGTAGCTCAATGGGTAGGGCGCCAACCACATGCATCAGGGCTGGTTGGGTTTGAACCTAGCCCCACCCTGCTAAAAACAAACAAACAAAAAAATAGCCAGACATTGTGGCAGGCACTTGTGGTCCCAGCTATTCAGGAGGCTGAGGCAAGAGGATCACTTAAACCTGTGAGTTTGAGGTTGCTGTGAGCTGTGATGCCACGCACTCTACCGAGGGCAAAAAAAAGTGACATTCTGTCTCTAAAATAAAATAAAATAAAATAAAATAAATTTACTATCATCACTGAGTATTCTTACAAATAACCTTTAGCATACTTTTATCTAACACCCAAGAGAGGAGCAGAAGACTGAGAATGTTTCCCCTTCTGTTTCATTCACCTATGACTGTGAAACAAGTCACCCCATTGTTCTTGTTTTTAAACAAGAACAACTTACTATTTCTCACAGTTCTGTGGGTTGATCAAGCTCAACTGGGCAGTTTTTCTGCTCCATGTAGTAGATGGATGCTGAGGCAGCTCACATGTATTCAACGAAGAGCTCTGTGGGAGCTGACTAGAAAGACCAAGAAGGTCTCTCTCACACTTTTGGAGCCATGGTATTCACTATTGCTAGGAAACTTTTACATACTGTGCCCCCCTTCACCAAATTAACAAGTTAGAATTTTAACCCCCAATGTTATGGTGTTAGGAGGTGGAGTCTTTGGGAGATATTATAATTAGGTGGAGCCCTTATGAATGAGAGTAGTGTCCTTACAAAAGAGACCCCAGAAAGTTCACTTGCTCTCTTTTTACCATGTGAAGATATGAACCCAGAGATGAACTCTTTAGCCTGGAAGAGGGCTCTCCCTAGAACTTGACTGTACTGGCACCCTGATCTCAGACTTCTAGCCTCCAAAACTGCAATAAATAAATTCCTGTTGTTTGTAAGTCACCAAGTCTGTGGTTCTTGGTTAGAGAAGCCGTTAACTAAAATAAATGCTTATGTCTTCTCCATATGGCTTTTCCCTTCAGCTAGATAGCCTGGACTTCCCTATAGCATTGCATGCTTCTACAAGGACTAAAGTGGAAGTCACCAGTTTCTTGAAGTTAGGACTCAGGGTTTCTCAGCATCACTTTCCCTGTATTCTGTTGGCCAAATCAGATCACAAGTCCTGACCAGTGTGAAAGGGAGGAGAAACAAATTCTACCTGTTGAAGGAAAGGGCAAAATAATGCATAAGGGAAAAGAGAAATTGTTGGTGGCTCTCTTTGGAGACTACCTATCATAGTCATGTGGGTCGGCATCCAACTGTCTGGTGATGGCTCGGACCAATATTTGCAAGAAGGACTGGAAGTCAAGGAAAAGAGCAGGACATGGAGCAGAAGAGAGTGAGGATAACTTGGAACTTATCAGAATCCTGTATCTGTCCATCACTGCAAATAACTACTATCAGCCTCAAAGGGCCATGGATACTGGTTAACTTCCATCTCCCAGATTTTATGCAAATACACTTTTTGACCAGTTCTAACTCAGAAGTATGCAGAGGAGATGAATCTTGGAACAGAGCTCTAATATAACCAACTTTTAAATAGGTGGTCCAGCATACTATTCAAGGATATGGCTCATCTCTCTGTTCCTTCAAGTCTCCATTTATGCCACTTAGTGGTGATTAATAGCTTTGTTCATGTAGCTGTCTTCAAATTATTCACATGTATTTTATAAGATTTTGTTGTCTTTATTGCTTTTGTGAATGGCATTTTTGGCTTATTGTTATATAGTGTTTTCAAAGCATATATTTATGTATGTTGAAGGTTACTGAAATAATTCTCACAGCATTTTCATCATTGTCCAGGCAGATAATCATGTGTCATTTAAATTTCTTCTCAAAACTTACACTGCCAAGGAGATTCATACTTGAGATTCCCTCTGCTTGAGATTCATACTTTATAGGACTCTTCCTATCTCAAGAATACACAAAAATAAATTTATTAAAGAGCTTATGAGTATTACTACCACCTGAGAGTCTATTCTCAATGCTGATAGAGAATAATTTGTAAATTTAAACAGCTGTCTCAGCCTATTTTATGATGCTGTGACAGAATACTTGAAGCTGGGTGATTTATAAAGGTTTATTTAACACATAGTTCTGTAGGTTGGGTGGTACAGAAGCACAGTACCAGCTTCTTCTCAGCTTCCAGTGAAGGCCTTATTCTTTTTCCATTGATGCCAGGGAGTGGGCATGTTCAGAGATCACATGAAGAGAGAGGAAGCAAGAGAGAGAAATCAGGCTCATCACAGATGGATGCAAATAGATTGAGATGGGCCTGGTGCTAAATTCATCTAAGTCCATGTGCTGAGGCCTCTGGAAAAATGTAAAGTGCTTAGTTGCAGTTGAGTAGTAATAAAGGACAATGGCATAGAATGTTAAGCTAACAATGTTGTCAAAGAGTACTTTAAATGTAAGAAGTAGACAAAAACTTGTAGTTCATGTTAAAAAAGAAAAAGAGAGAGAGAAACTAAGAAAGTCAAATTATTTTTAACATCCTGCTCTCACAGAAATTAACCCATTACTACAAGAGGGAGAATTCAATCAACACCCAAGGGAGGGCATCAACCTATTTATGATGGATCTTCCCTTACCCCCCACCCCCATAAATACCTACTGCTAAGGCCCAACTACAATGACTGGTACATTGGGGATCAAATTTCAACCTGAGTTTTGATGGAGACAAACCCCATCCAAACTATACCCACCCACTTTTCTGAAACACTGCTCAGCTCCTAGAGAAATTCTTCTCCCAAACTCCTCCTGATGTTCTTGAAATGAAAGTCAATGAAAAGTTTTGTGCCCTGGGTCACTGTGAAGGTTTGGGGATGATGCCACTGCAGACATTGGATGGACACTGCGTTGTAATGAAAGAAGACTGTAAATAATACAAATTTTTGGTCATAGAAGAGACATTGATTAACTCAAAATTTTCTCACCACATTACATAGATGCAACAGAATTTAGTGCAATTTTTATTTCTTTGTGGGGCTGAGCATCCATTGTCTCACTTCCCTTTATGATCTAATTCATAGTTACAAAGATACTTATGAATTAGCACATTTGCTACTATTGCATATAGTAGCTGAGGGATATTTTACAATATTAAACAATTCATTTAATATATATATTTTGTATCTCTGTAGATATAGATATAATGTAAAGCACAAATATTTTTTACACCAGATACTCTTTTAAAGGTGAAGAAAATTGCAATGTGTTATGAATTGCCTTAATGAAAATAAAAATAAATTTTTGTAGTATTTTCTATAATGGCAATTTTTAATATGTATCTATGACAATGTTTGAACATAATATGGAGAATTCACAGATGTTTCTAAATCCAGACAATGCTTTAAGATTTTTATCAACATTTCCAATTACTATTGTTAGGGAAATTTCTCCAAATTCATATTCTCAAAAAAAAAAAAAAAACAAAACAAAAAAAACTAAGATCTATGATGACTCAAAGAAGTTGTACAATTTACTGTTACTATTAATATAATTATTTGAAAGTCTTGACCATAACAATGTAATTAGTGATTTATTGAGTTGAAATAAGAGAATGAATTTATGGAATGAATCTATAATAATTTATACATTCTGTATTATTTTTATTTTATTACTTATTCAAATGTCTTTATTTCATCAACACAATAACAAGGTAGGTCCATCAATAGTTTAATCCAACTGTTTTTGGTATTTTGATGACTTTTAAAGTAACTAAAATCATTGATTTACATATAGTTCTTTACTTTTAGTGTTTTGTCATCAGGGTTGGGACCAAGAAGAGGTTCTGAACCACAGGTGTGCCTGTGAGTCAGTTTCAATAGGTGAATTGTAATGCTGAGCTGGGAAGCATCCTCTGATGGTGACCTCACTCACTTGGAGAGGTATATTTGTCAACTTATGTGGTAGAATATATTTATATTAAAATAATTTTAGTGTGACTCGTGACTTCTGATTATTTGTTCATTTTTTTTCTTGTTCCAATACCCACAAAGGTTGGAGGAAATAATTGCTGAGCCTAAATTAAATAAAATTAACATGGTTGAGTCCTTGTTTTGTTTCTTAATTTGTTAGAAAGGCTTTTATTATTTCATAATATCATCTTGGTACTAGATACTCAGCTACTTGAATTTGTTATTTGATCAATTTTTTTAGTCAGCAGGATTATATATTTGAGTAAATGTTTTAAGAAGAGTTCGTAATTGTTATACTTCCTGTATTACTAAGTGTCTGAGAACCTTTTTTTGCCCTCACATATGATCTTTTGCTTAAGTATTGAATTCTTATGTCATTACCTTTTCCATTAAAACATTTCAGTTGCTTTTATATTTTCAGAGGAGATAATAAAGCCAATCTGATATTTTTTCTCTTTCCTTCAATTCTTTCAAGAATTACTCATTGTAAGCCTATCTATAGTATGGACAACTGGATTGCTTCTTCTGGGATGTATATAATTTTGATTGTTGATATCTAATTTCTTTTTTAGTTGCTATGCTTGTCTCTTTATTTTTTCTTCTGAGTTTGAAGATAATTTCTCTAGATGATCTCATTCATGTGCAGTATTTCTGTAGTGTGAAATCTGCTGTTTGCTCTCACTGTATTTGTAATTCAGACCTTGCTTTCATTTAAAAGCAGTTTTTCCTGATAGCAGAGTGTTCTCCTTTTATAGATGAAATATCCTCTTCAAGATCTTTAGGATGTGAAAGCGCCGAATCCTAGCCACTAGACCACCAAAGGCTTGTTCTTATATTTGTAATTTCAGTTACTTTCTACAGATCGCTTCATTTCTTTCCCCTCAACAACAGGTTTATATTCTTGTCGTGTTCACTTTGATCAAAGTGGTAACTTTTCGGAAGAAAATACCAAAATGTAAGCTGCTTGCAAGCAGCAAAGGGGTGTGAACTTGACTGTAGCTACAAGGTCAAGGGCAGAGAAGAGGCTGTGTACCTCAGGTTTATCTCTCCATGTGAAAAAAAGAATTTACCCCTATTGGAAGACATAAGAGGTATCCGAGAATTCTGATTTTGTTACACTTGGGTTACGTATGAGTGTTCAACCATTACTGATCTACAAAAATGATAATATCATATGCCTCACCTTGATACTTACTATTAAATGCAAGTTAAAAATCTTTGTGAAGCAAAGGGAGAATGTTCTCTAGAAACTCAGTTTTCAGAGTCTTTTTCTCCAACTTGTGTGGATCTAAATTTTTTAAATAGGAATGAATCTCTTAATAGCTGCAGCTTGTTGAGGGTATAAAATATTTTGAGCACAAAATATGCAGCACATAACTTTTCAGATTAAGTGTGTTTGCATGGAAAAGGTTAAATTGCATTTTTCTCAATGACTATATTGTTCATTTCTTGTAAAGATCTTCCTACATTTGAGACTAGATCCTTTAACTTAGGCTGCCTTAGTAAAAGAATAAAATAAAACAGAATGTTTCATACTATTAACTGTCCTAAAGAACGTGTGTCTTGAAATGTCATGGAACTGAATATTTATTTTCTTGTGAGTTTTATGACCGTTACCAAAGGATGCAGCCAGATTTAGGGCTCACTCTTCTTAATTGATCATGTTGAGAAAAGGACTCCTTTGGTCTCACTTTGTAACGTGGGGAAGAGAAGGAGATAAAATGAAATGTGGAAATCATAAATGCTTTTCTAACAGGGTTATGCTGTTCTGTAACACTAAATGTCTTTTTCTTTCTCTTAAAAAATTAAGTTTTATCTTTAATTTTGCTATATATTTCTCAATATTTGAATATGTTTTAACCATTTTATGTTCTAAATTTGTTTTTTTGTCTAAGACAGTTTATCATAATTTTACTTGCCTCTGTAATCTGAAAAATGGGTTCTAGAATGTCCCACTTGCTATCTCGTAGAGGCTGAGGCTTCATTTCTATGAGCAAAAAGCTCGTTTAGCAATGTAGTTATTTCAGTATTTATTTCTATTATGAAATCCCTGGGGTTCAGAATGTAACTTTGTACATGAAATATATATAAATATGTATATGAAACATGATAAACAAAAAATCTTTAGGATGGTAAAATGATACTTAATTATTTATTTTTTAGAAATGAATATGTTTCATAGGAAAATATTTGCCTTATTTCTCATTCATTCAACAAGTTTTACTGAATGCCTATTATGTGGTAGGCATTGCTTGAGGCACTGGGGATCTATCAATGAGCTAAAGAGATTTTACACTGATATATTTTTATTGATAAATGGTGCATCAATGGGCTAAAAGCTATTTTAAAATCTCTGTTTTGAGGAGCTTATATTCTTTTTTTTTTAAAATACATGTATTTTATTATTCTTCATTACATTATTCCCCCCCCCACCCGTCCGTGATAAGACAGAATTGGTTTACAGAAAAGAATACAGAAAACACCAAAGCTCTTGGTAGTGGGAGAGATTTCAAGTAGGGAGAGAGAAGCTCTCTCCGTTCCTCTCCTGGTCTTTCCCCGTCTCCTATGAGGAGCTTATAATCTAATGGGGGAAAAAACACTATGAGCAACGAATATAATTTTTTTAAAGGTCCTACAATTACTCATGTTTGGTGACTTTCTGGAAGGACTCCCAGGACACAGACATAGTTATGCTCACAGTTATGATACACGTCAGGGTATGCAAGGAGAAAACGTTAAGTAGAACCTGGAGGTGTCCAGGCACAGCCTTCTAGGGGTTACCTGGCAAGAGGAGCAGGGTAGGTGGGAGATACAAGGTGTCACATAAAACTTTTGTCTTCCTTTAGCAATGAAATACAGCAACAGTGCTCTGTGGCATTGCTTGTCAGAGATTCTACTTGAGACTCAGAGTCTACAGTTGTTATTAAGGACTCATCATGTTGGCACTCTGCTTATGCAACCCACCACAGTTACTGAGAATTCTAGACTCCCCGAAGGAAACCAGGTGTTCACCATAAATTATATTGTTTTCTCAAACAGCCTAGATAAACAGAGCTCAGTGTCCCAGGCATACAAAGCAACCTCCTCAGCGAGTGAAATAGGGAACTTTGCACAATTCAAGGTCCTGGGCCCAGCCAAACATCAGCCCCCAATCCCTAACAGGCGCTTCTGAAAAGCCGTGTGAGGATTTCTTGTATAACCTTGTATAATAACAAATAATTGAATAGTATAGTTTAATACATGATAAATGCCATGAGAAAATAAAGCAGGATGAGGGGGATTAGGAGTGCCAAGGGTGGAGGCAATGAGAAATAGATTTTGATTTTAAATAGTTTGTCAAAGAGGGATTCTTACAGAAGGTGGTATTTGAGCAAAGACATGAAGGAAGGGAAGTGGAGGGCTATGTGGATAGCATGCATGTTACTCTGTGTGCCCTCAAAGCCCCACGGCGGGGGGTGGGGGTTCATAGCGTTCAAAGGAGAGCAAGGAGAACAATGTTGCTAGGAAAAAGTGTGAAGGAGAGTTTAGGAGATGTGATCAGAAATGCAATTCTTTGTTTTTCATTTAATGAAATGTTTCACCTACTGGTTTCGGTTCTGCTCATTCTTACATGGAGCATGGAGATGTCTATTAGTAAAAATTACTGCTGGTTCTGTTGAGATTGTATGACTTCTCATGCAAGTTTTAGTCCTGAACAAAGGGGAGAGAAAATTTTACATTTTTAAACTTTTTACTTTGATGGATTAAAGGTTTTCTAGTCTAGAGTGCAGGGGAGAATGGGACGGGGAGGTGTTAATAGTTGGAGGCAACAACCCAGTGCGTGGCTTAATTGTCATGGCAGACAAGATCTCTGTCATTGCCTTCCCCACTGGGGTCTGCCATACCTTGTGCTACTTCTGTTACTTTCTCTGAAACTTGGGAAAGGCTTGACCTTTGCCACTGCTCTTGGACCAGTCTTCACACCAAGCAACCGAGCTAGGAGTGCTTAAGTCTGATTAACCGCAGTCCCAGTTGTCGGAGGGAAACAGTAGAGGTGGTCAGAGAATGAGTTTCAGAAATCTACTGACTGTGCGCGTCAGTCTGGAGCCAGCTGGAGCCGCATCCTCTTTCTCTAACTGGCAGCACTGACCTCATTTGGAATCTGCAATGGCAATTCCCTCATGGCTTTTCCAGTAGGTGGAAATCTCTAGATTAGGGATGTGCCTGGGAGTCTCCTTCAATAGATGGACATAGTGTTGCGTTGGGAAGATGCAGAGAGTGCAGTAGTTGAAAACTGATGTGTGCTGTGGCACAGAGAGAAATATCAGGTATTTACCTTCTGGGTATCTGTCATCTCTCTGATAGACCTAAAGAAAAATATGATGACAATTGCAATTTCAGGCACTGTTGAAAACAAAGAACCCTCTGGAAACTGAAAGAACCTATTGTCATAGTCCCCAAATGATAGCACGGGTGACTGTTATGTATAATCTCCAAGTTGTGTATAGTCCCAACAGCAGCATTAAGCTTTTTTGCAGTTAATCCCGAAAGCCATAATTTCATATGACTGGATCCTGCCATCCAATAAGGGGGCAGGGATCCAAGAGTCCCTGCAACCGTTAAGAAACAGCACAGTGCTCAAAGAGAATCCAGTTTATATTGGTATGTAAGACATCTGGGAGAAAATGTCACCAAAGACCAGAAGGAAAGCTGATATTTGCTCTAGTTGTCTGTAGTTAGAAGGCACTTGGGAAAAATTTGGGTTAGAAAGAAAACAAATCTTGGGATGGATGTTTACGGAAACCTAAGTAGGTGCTTAACTCTTAAGTAATTCTCTGTACTTGTCCTAAGCGACAAGCCCCATAGGGTAACACCAGGGTCCAGCTCCCAGCCAAGCTTTCTGCAGGTATTCAGTACACATTTGTTGAAGGGTAAGTTCTTGTCAGCTAATCCCATGGCCCTTAAAGTCTGAATTAATCACTTGGTTCAGGCATTTTTTCCACATAAAGAGTTTAGAACTATGCTATGGAAAGATTGTTGCTCCCAGGCCAGTCTTTTTCAGTTATATCAATAACTAGCATAGCATCATTATTTTAGAATGTGAAGTCCCACATCAGAAATCTAAGGAAAGTAATATATTCCTTGCAGGGAAATAACATGTGTTAAATGAGCTAATTCATAGTTTTTGGCACTTTGCTGGGACATAATAAATATTAGTTTCCTTTTTTCCTTTCAAACATGACAACTTAAGGAAAAATATAGCATAATCTGCAAGAGGAGAATAAGATAATAAAACTCAAAATGGCTTAAAGTTTATTAAAGTTGATTACTCTTGCCTAGATGTACTTTTGCTTTTTTTTGGTTTTGTTTGAATGTAGCTCCTATCAAGCTAAGAATCAGTCCAAACAACTTTTCAATTAATTTTGGCACAAAATGGAGCTAGTTTGCTCTTCAAATTCTTACTCTTTGGGATCCTGTTTTCTAGTTTAGTTTATGACTCTGGAAAAGAGCTTTTTGGTTTGATCTAACAGGCCTTTTGAGAACCAGTAGACTAGAGTGGATTTCAGAGAAGAATTCTGTGAATGTTTTGACAGTTATTTTAATGCTGTATTACTCTTAGTAATAATGTCACTAGGAGATATATAAATCCTTATGATAATTAAAATTATGTCAACTATTTCCTAACATTTGTGGGATTTTCAGAAGATTATAACAGTAATAAAGTTCTTTTTCCCTTAAGGTCATAGGAAACATACCTGCTTCTTTATTTTCAGCTAGGGAAATACAATGTACGCTGAATAGCAAAATTTCTGTCAGTATTATTTAACCTCTGAAAGAATATTTTAGTCCTTAGAAATGCCATGTAGGGCTAATTTTTATGAAACATGCTCCTAATTTGCATATGTATCAGACTAGAAGAAGTAAATTATTTAGCAGATAGATGAAGAAGGTTATTCAACTTTAACGAAGCTTGTTCCCCGATATTTATAGTTTTCTCAATAGCAGTTACATTATGGGGGGAAAGGCCAATGTTAATTTATGAATCAGAAATTATAAAGTCTGATGGGATGCTACGACTACTTCATAAATAGAGTGGTAAATACTAAAGCTTTTAAAATTTTATCAAACCACTACTCCCTGGATTTTTTAAAAATTAACTTTAGCACTTATTTTGAAAACTTTATTTTAATAAAGTTAGGAGATATAAATTATTTTTTGATTTTTTTTACATGGAAGAATTATATAGTGGAGAAATTTAGGCTTTCAGTATACTCATTATCTGAACAGTGTACATTGTACCTGACAGGCAATTTCTCCTCCTGCACTCCCCCACCTACCCTTTCCCTTCTGAGTCTCCGGCATCCACTATGCCACTCTGTATGACCATGCATACCCATTGCTTAGCTTCCTCTTACAAGGGAGGGAATTTTGGTTCTGGGTTAATTCACACAGGATGATGATGACCTCTGGTTCCCTTCAAGTTGCTGCAAAAGACATTCTTTCCTTCCTTTCCATGGCTGGTTAGGATTCCATGACGTACATATGCCACATTTTCTTAATTCACTCCTCAATTGATGGACACTTATATTGATTCCATATCTTTGCAATTGTGAGTTGTCCACTAGCATTTATTTCAACTCTGAAATTTTAGCAATTTGGAGAATTAGTTGAGCTCTAGATTTTATTTTTTCACTTTGAAAAAATTATTTTGTTTTGTTTTGTTTTTTAGATAAGCCTCTAGCAACATCTCAGACTAGAACAGGAACATGGCAGAAATAAATTGACTTTATGTTTAAAAATCTCAAATGATCTAAGATTCTCATTGTCTAAAAGTGCATTAAAGTAAGGAAGACTACGTCTTTCAATTTGTAGAAATGTCTAGTTTGAAATTACACTTTTAAGAAATAAATGATAAATGTGAAATACATAATTTAATGCTGAGTCGATAGTCTATTATATTATCCAAAGACCTATTAAAAGGAAAGATTGCCGATAATATCTCAATATCTTGAATTGAATTTCTGGAAATTTCAACTAAAAGGTCAGCAACAGCAGTCAGAATATCTTTAAAACAGAATTCAATTTCCATTTCTGTTATGCTAAGAAGCTTCTCAAAGCTGTCACATTATTGAAGTCCCTGTGGAAAAAGTGGAACTAGTTAAAGTGAGAATTGTGAAGTGTAGTACGTAAAGTTCATGTTTACTTCCAAGAACTTCTGTATTTAGTTCCCCTTTTACTTTCTTGATAGCAATACCCCTACCTCCTTATCTAATTATAGGTATACGGTACTCATCTCTAGCTCTCTGTATGAAAACACATTTGCGAATAAGAGATAGCCATAAGCATGTTTAAACAAGTAATCAGATAACTTATTGTATGTCTTTGTCTAAGAAGTAAAAAAAAAAGTCTTTTGTCAGCGCCTGGCTTAACTAGGTTCCAGATGCGGATGGCTAAGCTACCTTGCTCAGGAACAATTTCTCTTAGGTGTCTGAGGGCTTTACTTTAAATGACAGGAGAGAGAGAGATAGTCTTTGAGAGTAAAACAGTTTTCTTAGAATAGATAGATCTTAGTCTTTAGTAGAACTTGGTAATCTTCAGCAGAGAAATGCTGTGATGGCGTTCTGCAGACTGGAGAGGAGTCAGAGGAAGTGGGTCCACGATAGAATGCACACGCTCCTGACTGCCTTCTCCTCCAGCCTAATATAAGGCTAATCTCGTGCCTCTCAACACCATAGGTGTAGACACTGCCAATTTACCAATGCTTTCATCTTGTGAGCTCTCATGCTTGTTAGGAGACCTAAATCCCTCTCCATGCCCTTTTCACCAAGGTGTTCTATTATTGAGCTATACAGGTATTTCTTATTATAACTCTCACTTTTTCTAGTCATAGGCTATATGGGCTGCTACATTCTTTGCTGCTATTGATGATCACAAACCCAGAAGGAGATACCCAAAAAGACAAGATCCCACCTAATACTTTCATATTATTGTTTTGAATTACCAACCCCCCCCATAACTTTGTACATTACCTGGTCCAGTACCTTTATTTATGGAGGGGATGGTGGTGGGTTAATTGGTGGGTGGGAATATAGGAGATCTTGAGACCCAGAAATGATGCTGTTTTCCCAGTCTCAGAGGTGTACTACCAGTGGGAGATTGGAATCAAGTGGGAGGTTGGAATCTAGTCCAGAGCTCAACCTTGTGCAAAGTAATGTATCATGTAGTTAAGAGCGCAGGCTCTGGAGTTAGACCTTTTGGGTTTAATTTTGACTCTGGGTCACCATTTTCTGTTTATTTAATATGTGCCTTAGTATCTGTTTCTGTGTGACAGTCATGGCAAGAATAATACATGAGCTACATGAAGCTTACCATAGCTGGGCATGGTGAAAACTCCATCGATGTTAATGACACCACATTGCCGAGAGGAGGTTCATCTGCCCTGCCATTTGACCTATATTTAGAATCATTCCAGTTATTAGTAGTTTCAGCTCATGCTGTTGTGTTATGTATTCTACTTTTTCAGCCCATTAGAAAGGTTATTCCCACTGGCCTATGACTTGACCCATGAATGAAATGCCATTAGAGCTGCCATGAAAAGAAGCATTGGGTTATGTAACTCTGGCACTTCTACAGATTCCTATAAGTCAGTGCTGTAAGTATGGGGTGGGGAGTTCTTTAGAAGGATTCCTGCTGCCTGTTACCAGGGAAACAACCATTTAGTTTATTTGATATTTCCCAAATGAACTCTATGAGGATGGTGAAGTAACACTTGATTTTTATTTCTTTTGCACCGACTAATTGCTGCTGCTGTTGAAACAGCAACATGCTCCCTCACCT
Source organism: Perodicticus potto (assembly GCA_963574655.1). Classification (NCBI taxonomy): domain Eukaryota; kingdom Metazoa; phylum Chordata; class Mammalia; order Primates; family Lorisidae; genus Perodicticus; species Perodicticus potto. Next base: position 57,861 of record CAUYRH010146587.1, on the reverse strand, counting down.
GCTTCTACTGTGAAGACAGCTTCATGTTGGGTCCATAAATACATATTTGTTTTTTCTGCTCAGGTTGGCAGACATTCCGTCTCAACAGCTGTGTTAGCCCATGAACTTCCTGTTTTAGGAATTATTCAAATGTTTCCAGAAATGTAAAACTATAATTTTTTCCCAATGTCTGTGAATTGACAGCGATGCTAAATTGTTTTAGTCTTGACTTGTCATTAAAAGATTTTCCATTGCGTTCTTTTGGTAAATTACACTGCTCTGTGGCAGAGGATTTTTTAAAGAAATACTGCCTCTTTGTGGTTTAACATGGTACATCATTGAATGAGGGCAATCTGAGAAAGACAAATTTTATAAGTTCTCAAATCTCCTTAATCATAGAAGATCTCATTCAGAAAGAGCAATAAATAATGTGTACTGTGTATAATAATTTTTTACACATTAATGAGTAACAGAAAAAAAAAGAATGCCTATTTCTTTTATCTAGCATTAGACAGAGCAGCATAAAAGTTGCGTTTAAAAAAGTTATCTTTGTGTTAAGACATTTATATTCTACACTTAGTAGAGATTTGACATGTACCCTTGTAAAATGCACCACAAAAAACAAAAAAAACCTTTTCATTGCTTGGGTGGGCATGGTGGCTCATGCTTGTAATCCTAGCCCTCTGGAAAGCCAAGGTGGGAAGATTGCTTTGAGGTCAGGAATTTGAGACTAGCCTGAGCAAGAGAACTGCCCCCCATCTCTACTAAAAAAGGTGGCAAAAATTAGCGGTGTGTATCCCTATAGTTTCAGCTACTTGAGAGGCTGAGGGAGGAGGGTCACTTGAGCCCAGGAGCTTGAAGTTGTAAGCTAGGCTGAGGCCACGGCAGTCTAGTCAGGGTGACACAGCTAGATTTTGTCTCAGAAAATAAATAAATAAAATAAAAAGGTTATAATTTATCTTTGGTGAATTTTCTTTGTGTCTTTAGTTTTGTCTTCCTATACCACTTTATCTGAAAGAAATACTACTGCCCAGATTAATCGATTTGGCAGAGGGCTTTACAGATAACAAAGGAATTTTGCACATAAAATTTCATTTGGTCCATGAATCAATGGGGAGAGAAGAGGGGCGATTGTTTTTCCCACTTTATGGAAGACAAAAATGAACACAAGCAAAGTTGAATAACCTACCCAAATCAGTATAATTAGAAAGTGCAATTAGTACAAACAAGGAAGGATAAGTAATGTCCCCAAACTCATACAATTAAGGTCTTCTGACCATAAATGCTTCCTTCTCTGTAGTACTAAGAAGTTCAAAAATTAGAACAGCAGTCGTACGGCCCAAAGTGTAGAAATAGGATTTTCAAATAATTTATTAATCAACTTAAGTGAAGTTCTGTTTCAATTTCATAGCTCCATTTTCTATTCTTAACCTCTTTCTTAGGAAACACAGAATCAGATTGCTATTCATTTAATTTGGTAAATTTAATTTGTCAGTTATTCAGCATCATGAAGCTGTGCCAAAAAATAAAAAGAAGAAAAAAGGAAAAAAATTGGGTTTGCTTGTGTTCTGTAATTGGAAGCATATTTTATAGTTCACAGAAATCATTTGAGCTAAAGAAGTTACTCAGAGGGAAATTTATCTATAATATATGCTAACATAATACACATACCGAATATTATGTAGCTAAAGAGTTTGTGTTTGTTTATTTCACTTGAACCCTGGATAAATAAATTTCCATGGCTAAAGCTTTCAACAATAAAGAAAAAAGGAAATAAAAGGTTAAGTATATTTTCCTCTGCCTGAATCTTACTTTCTTATTCAGAAGTAAGACATATTAATAGTGTGGTATAAATATTTCCAGGAGATTTTCTACTTGGTTGTATATATCTGTACTCACATGTACAAATATATATATATTTGAGGTCATTTTAGGAGGATATGCTTATAAATATTCTGTTTACTGGTTCACTTAAAAATGCATTAGCATTCTTTCCATATATATGCATTTAGAGCTTCCTTCCATCTTTTTTAACTGTTGCCATACACTTCATGATATTACTGTAATTTAATTCTTTCTTTCTTTGTGGTCCTTTAGGATATTTATTATTTTTCACCATCACAAATGATACAGGAATGACTTCTTTATATATGTCCTGGGAGCACATTCAATGACTATTTTTCTAGGATGGATGCCTAACATTGGGAGCTCTGTGTCAAAAGGTATGCACATTTTAAATTTTGATAGATACTGTTAACATGATCTCCAAAGGCTGTTATGATTTTTGTTTTGACAAAGCATGCAGGATATTCTCCATTCCCCAACATCCTCTTAAAAGCTAACTAAATCTTATTAATATTTTATTTTTTGACATTGTTTGGATGAAATATTTTATTTTATTTTATTTTTGAGACAGAGTCTCACTTGTCACCCCCAGTAGAGTGCTGTGGTGTCTTGCTCACAGCAACCTCAAACTCTTGGGCTCAAATGATTCTCTTGCCTCAGCCTTCCTAGTAACTGGGACGATAAGGACCCACCACAACACTCAGCTATTTTTTAGAGATAGGGTGTTGCTCTAGTTCAGGCTGGTCTCGAACTTGTGAGCTCAGGCGATCTCCCCTCCACCACCTTGGCCTCCCAGAGTGCTACAATTATAGGTATGAGTCACTGTGGCTGACTTTGGATGAAAAAGATATTTTCTAGATATAACTATAAAGATATAAAAATTTTATATCTTTATAAAAAGATATCTTTTATATATAAAGATATAGATAGATAAAAGATATAGATTATAAAAGATATCTTTTAATTATAAAGATATAATTTTATATCTTTATAACTATAAAGATATAAAGATTTTATATCTTTATAGTTTTACATTTTTCTGATTAGTTGTGTGGTTGGGATACTCAACATCTATTTGACATTTATATTTTTTTCTGAAAACTGCTTGTTAGTATCTTTGTTCTATCTCTTGACAGTATTTTGTCTGTTTCTTTTTGGTCTACAAAAATTCTTTTTATATTTAGGATTTTAATCATTTGTATTTTATATACTGTAAATTTTCCTTGACTACTTTTTTTTAACTTTATAAGATCCTTTTTTTGGACAGAAATTATGTATTTTTTAATATTCAAATATGTTAATCTTTCTCTTTACAAAAGCTCTTTTTCTGTCTTTCTTAGGAAGATCTTCCTCATTCCATGATTACAAAATCATCATCCAATATTTTTTATACTTTATGGTTACGTTTGCTTTTTTTCCCCAACATGAGTGGTTAATGGTCTAAATAATATTTATTTATTTCATTTTAATATCAAGTAGATTTTATTATCCCAATGTATAGATAAACACAAGCATTGTAAGTCACCCAGCCAAGATCTCAATGAAAGTGTGTCCTTCTACACTCATTCTGTTCAGACTTTCCAATGGTTTCCTATCATACTTTTTTTTTTTTTTTTGTAGAGACAGAGTCTCACTTTATTGCCCTTGGTAGAGTGCTGTGGCGTCATAGCTCACAGCAACCTCCAACTCCTGGGCTTAGGCGATTCTCTTGCCTCAGCCTCCCGAGTAGCTGGGAACACAGGCGCCCGCCACAGAGCCCGGCTAGTTTTCTGTTTTGCAGTTTGGCCGAGGCCAGGTTTGAACCTGCCACCTTCGGTATATGGGGCTGGCGCCCTATTCGATGAGCCACAGGTGCCACCCGGTTTCCTATCATACTTAAACCAAAGTCCTTACCATGACATAAAATGGCCTTATTGTTATTTACCAAATTTACAGATTTTTTCCCCCCAATCTGGACACATGATAGGACTGTACTTTTTCTTTTCTCTTATGGTTGGGGATTTATTGAGGGTACAAAGAACCTGGTTACACTGATTACATTTTTAAGTAAAGTCCTACTTATAATTGTGTCCTGCCCTAAGAGGTGTATCACACCCTGTGACCCCCCCACTTCCCTCCTTCCCTCTCCTTGCACTCCCCTCCCCCCACCTCCCACCATATACTAGGTCATCAATTGTCCTCATATCAAAATTGAGTACATAGGGTCATTGCTTCTCCATTCTTTTTTTTATTAATTCATAACTGTGTACATTAATGCATTTATGGGATACAATGTGCTGATTTTATATACATTTTGGAATGCTTGTGATGTTTTACTAGGAATAATGTGTTCTATTTCCATTCAGTTTAATACAAAAGATGTAAAGTCTCCATTTTTTTAAATGGATGAATAGTATTCCATGGTATACATATACCACAGCTTGTTAATCCATTCCTAGGTTGGTGGGCATTTAGGCCATTCTCACATTTTGGCAATTGTAAATTGAACTGCAATAGTCTACAAATGTCTTTATGATAAAAGGATTTTTTTTTTTTTTCTGGGTAGATGCCCAGTAATGGAATTGCAGGATCAAATGGGAGTCTAATTTGAGTTCTTTGAGGATTCTCCATACTTCCTTCCAAAAAGGTTGTATCAGTTTGCAGTTCCACCAGCAGTGTAAAAGTGTTCCCTTCTCTCCACATCCACACCAGCATCTGCAGCTTTGAGACTTTGTGAACTGGGCCATTCTCAATGAGATTAGGTGATATCTCTGGGTGGTTTTGATTTGCATTTCTCTGATAATTAGCAATGATGAGCATTTTTTCAGGTTTGTTAGCCATTTGACAATGTGGAGGAAATGCATCAATACTTGGAATCATATCCTTTCCCTAGACTTAATCAAGAAGAAATAGATTTCCTGAACAGACTAAATTCAAGCACTGAGATCAAAGAAACAATAAAAAATCTCCCAACAAAAAATTGCCCTGGTCCAGATGGTTTTACACCAGAATTCTATCAAACCTTCAAAGAAGAGCTTATATCCATACTACAGAAACTATTCCAAAAAATTGAGAAGGAATGAATATTCCCCAACATGTTCTATGAAGCAAGCATCACCCTGATAGCAAAATCAGGAAAAGACCCAACAAAAAGGAGAACTTCAAATCAATTTCACTAATGAATATAGATGCAAAAATTTTCAATAAGATCCTAGCTAATATATTACAGCTTCTCATTAAAAAAGTCATATATCATGATCAAGTGATATGTGATCGTGCCAGGGATATAAGACTAATTTAATATACACAGTCTTTGTGTTGTTTTCAAGACTTTATGTCTTTGGTATTCTGCTGTTTCACTCAAATATGGCAAGTGGATTCTCCCTTATCTATCTTCCTCATTTGTTGTTCCTCCTACATCAGTGTCTTCTCCATTCAAAATCATTTTCCAGACATACACACATCTTTTCATCCTATTACATTGTATCTTCTATTTCTCTCTCTCTCTCGCTTTCTCTGCGTCTTTCTCTGAGTAAAGCTAAACTTTGATTTAAATTTTGATTTCTATAAAATTTCAAAAAATAGTGAAAGGTACTCCTTTGGCTTCAATACTAGCTTATATTTTGACTCTTGCTTTATCATGAGTACTTTCTCTCTCATTATATGTGTGTATTTTGTGAGTACATAGATGTGTGTATATTTCAGTTACTGTAACTGCATACTACATTTTCCCTAAACTGAGTGGCATTAAAAATCACAGACATTTGGATAGGGCAATAGGGCATGGCTTAGGTCTGCGCCATGGTATCTGGAAAGTCAAGGCTGGATGCTGTGATCCCTGAAAGCTTGGTTGCTCCTCTCTCTCCAGGTTGAGGCTCACTGAAAGGGGTAGAAATTCAGTTTCCCTCTCTTTTTAAGGAACTGCTCTATTCTCCCAACTTTTTTTTTCCGTCATCTTATTTTAGGTTTATCCCCTCCCCTCTTTCCTAATTTTCTTCTTATTCTCTTGCCTTTTGAGGATAGATTATGTTCTAACTCTACCTGCCAGAAAAACTTCCTCTGGATGTCTAAAAGTTACATGCTCCATTTATCCTTAGGGAGGTTACCCCTACATTTTTTTGAACACACATAAGATCAGTGCATGAGCTCATATGGCTTTCTAACAAGGTCTAAAATTAATCTGTATCTCTTGTTCTAGTATCATGTGTTTCAGTGAAGCATTTATGGTTATTTACTGCCTGCATTCTGATAACTGCTTGTCCGCCCCTTGAGAAACTACTGGGCTGGGCTATGTGAGCATAGATACTACATTCTTAAGCTCTCGGTTTAGAGATGAGATCTTAATCTATAGTCTAAGAATTTAGAAATTATGGAATCATGGAAGTGACCATGAATTTAGGATAATGGCAGCACAAATATCATAACTTTATCTTCTCCTCTTAAATTTTTCCCATGCTCAATCATTTAATGACATTTTCATGATTTGGGGCATCTGCAGCTAACAGTTACATTATTAGACAATGTTCCTTTAAACTGACATTCATTTAACTCACTTACTTTATAATACTTTATCTTAATATTTTCATTTGTTTATCAGGCCCTGATGGGGTTCAAACCCGCCACCCCTGGTGCCATGGGGTCGGGTATTTTAATTATAACCTTAAAATTACAGGTGTGGCAGACAAGATATCTATATTATATCAATGTTTATGTTTATACATACTAATGTAAATATCATTATAAATACACAAATATACAAAATATGTTTACATATACTTTTTATTTTACTGGTGGTAAAATAAAAAAGTGAAAACCATAACCAGTAAAATAAAAAGGATTCATTTGTGTATCATATTACAGCTTGCCTAGTGAATGCTATTCTTATTTTGGAAACTCCATTCTGTTGAGTAGACGGTTCACTTTCTCCCTGTCCTGTGATTTATTACAGGCTTGAGTATCAAGCTAAGCAACTTGCTGACTCCTGCGCCTTTCTTTCCCACTGCTGTTTGTTTTAATGCCTGTTTATTAATTTATGTACATCATAATGCCCTATGCTCTTCTTGCTACCTGGTAGCTAACTAATGGGTAATAACTAAGTAGTGAATTTGATGCTTTTAAAAAATTATTTCAGGCATCTGATTTTACTGAATTTCCCTTTTCCACTTTTATTTACCTAATAGCCTATACTTAAAAATATGGCAAAGAAGTAGTGATCATAATATGTCAGGTACATAGCATGCTCAGTTAATCTGAAAATAATAATGCAATTTTTAGATGTGACAAAATCCAACCATATTATTATTTTGTTACAATGTAAGATATGGAGTCTTAGTGACATGTAGTTATTTACGAGAGACTCTTTGAGTAAATTAGTTATACAGTTTGATTTGGGGCCCAGGCACTTGGACTACTAAGTCAATTTCAAAATACTTGAGGATATTTCCCAACCACCATCCTGAATATTAGGAAGACAAAGTTTTATTACCTGTTCCATTGTCCATTCCCTCATTTTTTCTGTCCCCAGCACAAAAATTTCCCTTCCATATACTCATACACATACAAATAATCTATCTTCTCGGTTACTCTTAGGAATTGAGCTAGAGATTATTTTTGTAATTATGCAAAATAAGTTGGAATAGGTGACAAAATACACTGTGGCTAATATTTTCAATTTAAGGTAGTACTAAGTTTGAATATTTTACAGGTTAATAAAAAGTCATATATTTTGTGCTTTGTTTCACTTACATTACAGAAACACAGCATACTTTGTCCAGATCACAGTGATCAAGTTTGGATTTCATAATCAAATAAGGATCGCATTAAGACCTCCAGAAAAAAATTTCATTGGCTTTGTATTCCAAAGCTCTTTTATATAAGCTGATTTATATCTGGCAAAGGATGCAAGATTCTGATTGAAAAAGCAATCAGATGAGAGCAGTATGCACTTAGTAATACTGTGTAATCTGCTAAACTGTTACCGGCTTAACCCAGTGAGCCCAGTGGACAGAAATACTGTTCTCCTTGACAGAAGTGAGCTGTAATTTTTTTCTAATGCCAGGGACAAATTTGTGCTGTGGCTTCCAGTATAGGAATTTAACAAGAGGAACCATCTTTGTTAAAATATGCAAAATTCTTTTGCATTGATTCATTCTTTTCAATGATTAACCTGTTGCTCTTTTCGTTTTTACGAGGGGCTCCATCCATTGGAATATCACTCTATGAAAATTGTGGCTTAACAATTTGATCTCTGGAATATTTATGACAGATGAACAAAATAAACTATTTCTGAAAGTAAGAATCAAGGGTAGCCCTCTGAAAAATGGAAGTTTGTCCTTTTTATCCAGGTCTTCATTTTATGTTCACCTGTGCTTGTTGCAGGCACAGATAAGCACCCTCCCTTCTCCCTCTCACACACATGTGCATGCTTGCGTGTGCGTTTCACACCCCCACCACATGTGTTCCTCCTTCTCCTACCTCTTCTTGGTCTGTTTTACCTCAGTCTTTGTTTTAGGTTCCTCCTGGGTGGGGATCTGTCTCTGATGACTGCTAACATGCACACTAACATACATACGCTCTCTTTCTCTGCCTCTCCTTTCTTTTTTTTTTTTGAGACAGAGCCTCAAGCTGTTACCCTGGAGAGAGTGCTGTGGCATCACAGCTCACAGCAACCTCCAATTCCTGGGCTCAAGCGAGTCTCTTGCCTCAGCCTCCCAAGTAGCTGGGACTACAGGCGCCCACCACAACGCCTGGCCATTTTTTTTTTTTTTTTTGGTTGCAGCCGTCATTGTTGTTTGGCGGGCCCGGGCTGGATTCGAACCCCCAAGCTCAGGTGTACGTGGCTGGCACCTTAGCCCGCTAAGCCACAGGCACCAAGCCTGCCTCTCCTTTCTTTGTTACAGTTTTACAGTCTATCAGCAACATAGGATAGTTCTGATTATTCTACATTTTCACCACCATTTCATGTTGTTAGTCTTTAAGTGTCACCGTTTTAATACTTGCCTAGTAGTGTCTTTTGGTGGTTTTACTTTGTATTTCCCTAATGACTAATTGGCCTTTCTTATATCTTCCTTGTTAAGTGTCTGTTCAAGTTTTTTCTGTTGCATTGTCCTTTGTCAAATATTTTACTTCAGATAGTTTTCCAAGTCTGTGGTCAGTCTATACTTTTTTTTTAAGAACACTCATTGGTGAACGGAAATTTTTAATTTTGATGAAATATAATATATTATTATTTTCTTAAATAGGTAATGTTTTTAGTTACCTGAAAAATTTTACCTATCCCGAGATTGTGGAAGATATGCAATATTTTCTTTAGAAACTTCATTGTTTTAGTTTTTATGTCTATGACCAACATCAATTTAATTTTTGTATATGGCATGGATCAGTGACTGTGATTCTTTTCTTTACATATGGATACCCACTTGTTACAGTGTCATTTAGTGAGAAGATTTTGATTCTCCTTAAATGCCTTTGTTGGAAATCAGTTGACCATACAAGTATGAGTTTGGTTTTTTTTTTTTTTTCTGTATTCCATTCTATTCGGATATTTGACAAATCTCATATTAAAAGTAAACTGTCCTATGCCAGGAGTGGTGTCTCATGCCTATAATCCTAGCACTCTGGGTGGCTAAGGCAGGTGGATTGTCTGACCTCATGAGTTCAAGACCAGCTTGAGCCAGAGCGAGATCCCATCTCTGAAAATAGCCTGGCATTGTGGTGAGTGCCTGTAGTCCCAGCTACTCAGGAGGCTGAGGCAAGAGGATGGTTTGAGCCCAGGAGTTTGAGGTTGCTGTGAGCTGTCATGCCATGGCACTCTACCAAGGGTGACAAGGTGAGACTCTCAAAAAACAAACAAACAAACAAACAAACAACACTGTCTTGATAATTACAGCTTTGAAATCAAGTCGTGGAAATCTTCTACTTTGTCAAGATTATTTTGCTTTATAGTTCACTATAAAAGTTCCATTGCACTTGAAAAGAAAGTGTATTCCTTATTTGTCATTTTATAATGTTTTTCAAAGTTACTTTTATCATTACCAATTTTTTTTAAAAATTTTTATTAAATCATAATTGTGTACATTAGTGCAATCATGGAGCACAATGTGCTGACTTCATATACAATCTGAAATATTTTCATTGAACTATTTAACATAGCCTTCATGGCCTTTTAATCACTATATGAAGACATTTATATTCTACATTTAGTAATTTTCAATTATACCCTTCTGAGATGCACCGTAAGTGTGATCCCACCAATCACCCTCCCTCCACCCATCCTCCCCCCTCCCTTCCCCTCCCTTGCCCCTTTCCCCACATCTTGTGCTATAACTGGGTTTTAGGTCTTTCATATGATGGCTTATTTTATTTTATTTTATTTATTGTTTACTTTTTTTCTTTGAGAGTCTCAAGCTGTCGCCCTGGGTAGAAGGCTGTGCATCATAGCACACAAAAACCTTAAACTCTGGGGGTTAAGCGATTCTCTTGCCTCAGCCTCCCAAGTAGCTGGGACCACAGGCACCAGCACCAATGCCCGACTATTTTGTGATTGTAGTTGTCACTGTTGTTTGGCAGGCCTGGGCTGGATTCGAACCTGCCAGCTCTGGTGTATCTGGATGGCACCCTAGCCACTGAGCTACAGGTGCTGAGCCATATACTGGCTTATTTTAGTGCCCTGAAAGAAAATTTCATTTGCTAGAACAGTTTCTAAAGTAAATCACCATTTCACATCCTAGCAAAATATCTACACGAAATTTTTACCTAGTTATCTATGTAAAGTAATTTAGAAATTTTTGTGTCTGTAGTTTTTAAAAGTGCATTGAGCTTTACCTTGCTTCCTTTAACAAAAAATGGAACTTTAGGAATTTTAAGAAATCCTGCCAAAACTGAATTTTCAACCTAAGCATTATGATAAAGTGAAAGTAATGGAAAAAGTGAATTTTTTGTCTACTGATAATGAAAATTACTTATGAAATGCTAAATAGATGACAGTTCCATATTTTTTATTATTGCTTATTTTGATTTTCATTCCTGAAATTTCATTTAACAGTTTTTCAATGTCTAAAAACTTAAAAACAATTTAAATGTTAATATTTATAATCAAGTTTTAGTAAAATCTCGTATCTGCTCTTAAAAAATGTGTTAATAAAATTTTTTTCCTTGTCTTTTTTACATTTTCATTTTACAAAATAAAAATTTATAAGCTGAAAATAGATTTGAATTGGTTTCTTTTCACATTAAAAAATCTTACTATGGTAAATTCAAAAACATTAACATTTAATTTTTATTATTTATTTATTTATTTATTTTTGGAGACAGAGTCTCACTGTGTCGCTCTCAGTAGAGTGCTGTGGTATCACAGCTCACGACAACCTCAAACTTTTAGGCTCAAGCGATTCTCTTCCCTCAGCCTCCCAAATAACTGGAACTACAGGCACCTGCCAGGATGCCCAGCTATTTTTTCTTCCAGTTGTCATTGTTGTTTAGCTGGTCTGGGCTGGGTTTGAACCCACCAGCCTCGGCTTATGTGACTGGCTCTGTAACCGCTGTGCTACAGGCGCCGAGCCAACATCTAATTTTTAAATCAGTACAGATATATTTAAAAAATTGGGAGCAAGAGATGTCCATGATTATTTTGAGTAACTAACACAGCAAGTTCTTTTCTAACTCATAATAAAAATGATTTTTACAGCAATGACAGCCTCATTGGTGAGCTTTCTGAAAATAAGTGTTGTGGAATTCCAGACTTGTGACAAGGGATCAATAAAGTAAACGAGTTATTAAACCTCTTGCACTGAAACCATTAGTGAAAGTTTAAATAACAAGACTCAGTTTATGCTTTTATGATGGACTCATATATCGAATCATAAGATCTTTTGATGAAAATCAATCTCATTTTCAATTTCTTTATTAACTCCCTACACTTAGAAATTATAATTGTCAGTTACCGAGATGTTTTGAGAGTGTTTCTGTAGCCCTTAGGAGTTTTTATTATGCCTAAATTGATTTTTAACACTTTATCTCTCATTAATTATTATGCTTCTTATAACAACCACCTGTTCTAACTCAACTTAATTTCTATCTTGCTAGTAACTATATACTTATTAAATGGTTTGGGATCTTCCCCTGCTTACCCATTTTCACGAATAAAAGTTTCTTAACATCTGGCAGTTTGGGTTATCCAGGGTTTATCTGGCAGTGGCAGCTAGCTCAACAGGCATTGGCGGATAGTGTGGCTCAGTAGAATCAAGTTGGCTCTTTTGATATATGTTGGAGGAGAAGCAAAGGGAGTTGGAACATTGCCTGTGTTCAGGTACAAATGGGAATGGTGATTCTTGCTGAAGTGTGCATCACGATCATCTGGAGGGCTTGTTGAAAACAAAACAGGTTACTAAGTCCCAAATCCAGATTTAGTAGTTAGGGAATGGATCCTCAAAACTTACATTTTTAACAAGTTCCCAGGGGATAGTGATGCTACTGGTCCAAAGAACCACAAGGTAAGACACTTCCCCTTAGCCCTACATTCCAAATCATTTCTGATGCTGCTGAGAGAATGGGAGTAACTGGATTCTCTAAGAACTGTGTGGATTAAGTCCCAGAGTCTGTTCTTCTCCCTATTGTTTGTGTTTGGTTTTATTTTTCTTTTACAGCTGTTGCTGCAGGCATAGGACTCCCTATTCTTAAAGATACGTCTGTTCTACTAATTGATTCACTAACCAGTATATACATCTTTGAACATATTGTTCTTAGCAAAGTATCTCAAGAATGGAAGAAAAAGTATCCAATGTACTCGGTTTTACTATGAAACCAATTTCTAGCTTTCTTATGAAAACTATAACCCAATTATAGCCCAAGAAGAAGGGGAAGGGAGTGGGGAGGATGGGTGGAGGGAGAGTAATTTGTGGGACCACATCTATGGTGCATCTTACAAGGGTACATGTGAAATTTACTAGGTGTAGAATATGAATGTCTTAACACAATAACTAAGAAAATGCCGTGAAGGCTATGTTCACCAGTTTGATGAAAACATTTCAAATTGTATATAAAACCAGCACATTGTACGAGTGCATTAATGTACACAGCTATGATTTAATAATAATAATAAAAAAAGGCAGAAGTCCCAGGAAGACTTACTTTCATGTCCTGTCTCTTAGGTGGACCAAAATAAAGACAAAGGCCAAGTATAAAATGATGTGTAACTAAAATAGCTTCTTTTTAGACATGCTGATTGCAGAGTACTGTTACGCTAACCAAAACCAAGTTTCTCCTTTTTTTTTTTCAGTAGCCTTGATTTTCTAGTCCCCTAAGTGTGACAAACGAGTAAACTCAGAGGTAAATTAAATAGCACTGTAGTTCAGGAGAATATACTTGGATTCACACTACTCTTTTCCCCTTTTAAAGAATGATTCAATCATTTGTATAAATTGTGAAAGTAGCAAGTAATACCTGGTCTCTGCTTGCTAGTATATAATTCATTTTTTCTGCCAGACATTGTATAAAAACATTACCCTGGCAACCAATGCTTTCATAGTATAAATGGAAGGCTGAGGGTCAAAGATATAAAATAATATGTTGACTTAGCCACTTAAATAAATAGAAGAGATAGTGCATGCTGTAAGCGGGAGCCCAGGAGAAAATCACAAATTCTTCATGTGTGGTAATATTAGATGACACTGGAAACAACAAAACACATTTGCATAAAATCCAGTGTCAGGCTCATTGATACAATGAAACATCATTTTCAATATCCGTAAGATGAAAGATACTTAAATATTTCTTTTAAATTTTGAAATAGGATGCATCAAATACGGGTCCTTTTTATGTTGGTTAATAAAAGATTTGGTCTGAGACAGAGTAAATATTACAATATTTTCTTTCTTCCTTCCTTCCATCCTTCCTCCTTTCTCTCTCCCTTTTCTCTTTCTCTGAGTCTTGCTCTGTCACCCGAGGTAGATTGCAGTGCCGTCAGCCGAGCTCGCTGCAACCTCAAACTTATGGACGCAGGTGAGAGAGGATACCCGAGAAGGGTGAGGTCTGGGAGAACAGGTCTTCTCAAGGAGACCACAAGGACACACTTGCAGGGTCCTCTCCATGGTCACTCAGCTCTTGGGAATTTGTAAACTTAACTTCCTGGAACTTGGAAATGTCCAAGTTCTGTAGGTGCTGGAATAGCATCTCCCGCTTGATTCAAACTGGCCAATAAGAAAGGTACCTGTGGAGTGGAACTTTTTGACTGTCGATAAAAAGGGAAAGACCAAGCCAGTCGGGGAGCACGGCCATTTGGAATTCTTTAATGCAAAAAGCTCCCGGCTGGTGAATAAGGCCCTTCCTCTTATAAATGTGGTGTTTGGGTGCTCTTTCTCTCCGGTGGGCCTCATCTTCCTATAACACAGGGCTCCTCCTGCCTCAGCCTTCCAAGTAGCTGGGATTACAGGTGTCTGCCATAAGGCCCAGCTAATTTGGCTCTTGCTCAGGCTGGTTTAGAACACCTGAGCTCAAGGGTTCTTTCTGTCTCAGCCTCCCAGAGTGCTAGGATTATAGATGTGAGCTACCACACCTGCCTGGCCTTTCTCATTTTTAAAGTCACTTTACTTCAGTGTTTCTCCAAGTATGCCCTGTGGGCTACCCAAATTACAATCACTGGGGTTCTAGTTAAGTGGCATTCTGGGGTCCCCCTATAGATGCGATACTGTGTATGGTCATCGCAGAGGGTGAGGCTGGTGGAGCTGAATTTTCAAGTCTTCTGGGACTCCTTAAGCACAGTACAGATTGGGATCCACTGAATTAACAGTTTTTTTGGTCGTTTTTACTCAATGACTTTTTAAAAACCCTTCCTTGGCCAGGGAAAGGCTTATTCCAGTGTGAAGTCATGGATGGAAGATTTAGTGGCCAGGAATGTGCAGAAGAAAGGAAGGAGGGTAATTAGCTAGGTAAACAGGAAGCTAGAATCTGTTTTGGAGATAAAATGAACCCACAGAGGCTGGGAGGAGAAAGGGAATTGAGCCAGCTGTTGACTAAGGCTCCCAATCTCCTCCTCCCTGGAAACTTACTTGGAGGAGCAGCTGAGGAGAAAAGATGGAAAGCAGTGGTCTCGAGAGTTGGTGATGAAACTTCCAGTTTTAGTTCCAACTGCCTAGTGGGCAGATTCTTCTTTGTAGAGGGAGAAAGCTCAGAGGTAAGCCAAATGCCACTGCAAATTTGTCAGACTCTACTTGTACTCACCTAAAGTACACTATATTCTTTCCCCTATCACCAATGTATTATAGCCCAGAATACTATACTTTTTTCTTTGGTATTTCAATCTTCCCTTGCTCTTAAGTTCTAGATTATCTATAAGCAACCTCCTTCTCCACATCACATATATTATGAGCACTCAATTAAAAGGCTGATTTGGATAGAAGTGCTAATGTGTGACTAAATATTTAACAAGGGGGCAGGAAGGATTTACATTTTGACCTTTAAACACTGGAAAATAAATGCTATCAGTTGTCAGCTTTCCAAATTGACGGGACTGCAAGGGCAAACCAAAATTTCCATGCATTTGACTGACCTCTTGTGAGGTATGCTATTTTTAGCAAGGAGAAATTTGCCAAAAATATATAAAAAATATCAGACTAAAAGTGATTGAAATGATGTATTTAAATCAGGTTAGCAAGGGTATGTCTGAAGGAGACAGATGATAAAGTATTATATCTTCATATGGTATGTTTATACATAAAATATACTGCATATAATATACATCTATTTAACAATTCATTTTAATTCGGCAAATATATATTGAGTGGCTTTCAGATTGGACATCATGCTAACCTTGGCTTTGGGAATGCACGTAATAAGATATAGGTTCTCTTACCTCCAGGAATTCACAAGCTAGAAAGAGCACTAGGATATCTATAACTTAATATACCTGACAAGGTTCTATTAGCAGTTTGCACAATGTGCAATTAAAGAAAGAGAGGAGAAGGAAGCTGATGTTGGTTCCAATAGTCAGAAGCCTTCCCAGAAGAGGTAAAGTTTAACTCTTTGGGATTTCAGTACACACAGGAGAGTGAGGATGCCATTCTGGCAGAGGAAACAGAATTTACAGGTTGGGAATAGTGGCTGGAATGAAAGGGTTGGGGATATGGTGAAAAATTCATTTGCACATTTCGTGGTGCCCCAGTGATAGCCTTCTAGGTAGTAACTATTAAATGGTTATTTAATAACTATTAAACACCATTTCCTTGAGCACTTCCTAAGTGGTGTGCTGAAAAGCTGTGTTTACTGCTGGTCTTTGCAGCAATCCTGCTTACAGATAGAAAGAGCAGCTCTGGGTGCCTGAGACTGCACAGCTTATAATACAGAATGCTCAGATTAATGCAGGCATTGATTTCAGTGGCCTGGTAATTACAAAAGCTGAAGAACAGCTGAAATCAAGTGTTTCCCCATCCCAGTGCCTGCAGAAAATACCACCTCAAAGTGCCTTGGGACCACCCTGGTCTCTGAGGGTGTGGGACAGCTCCGTTGGGTTCTTGCAGGTGATTTATGTCTGTCTGCTCTTCCAGGAGACCAGAGTTTATTGCCTTGCTGGGCAAAGCTGCAGTGGGTCCCTGCCCTGCCCCATACTCATCCCCTGCCTCCAAAGCAAAGATTTCCAATTACTGCTCTGCAGAAAATGTCAAAAGCATTATTCAGCTATTCATTACCCCAGGTTTTGTGATTTTTTCGTATGTTTTTACTCTTATCTGCTAGCACTTGAAAAGGACCAGCTTTTCCCCCTTAAACAAGCTTAATTTGCAGAGCTGTGCAGTCTCCCTATTACGTTCTTATCATCCTCTCCCTGTGGTAGGCAGAATGACAAGGATAACAAAAAAAGAACCAAAAATATTTGAAGGCCTTCCTGAAAATCCACGGAAATGAAGAATCTAAAAAGCCTGAAGCTCCTGTTCCTCGAGTGACCTGGCCCAAGGCCGAGGGCGATTGGCATCAGCTCTCACAGTCCACGCGGCAGGAGCTCCAGGCCGGAGCGCCCAGCCCTGGGCCAAGGGGTTTCCCTCAGGGGCTAAACTGGGGGTATCAAGCAGATCCGGGTGCTAGGCGGTCCCCTCTCCCCGAAATTCACATACCAGTGCTACATTAACTTTGATGCCCTAAGGACCAGAGAGGCCAAGGGTGGCTGGGGTGGTCTTCGCCCCTCCCCCTTGGGCTCTCCGCCACATTCTTTGATAAAGCGATTGGCATTTTTCCCCGATGCCTTGTGAAGTGCTATGCCACGGCAACTTCCAGTCCCCCGGCTCACACTCCTCCACCTAGATGGCGCCCCAAGCCCCGCCTGTGTGGAGATTCGGAGCTGCCGTCCCCGGGGTTGCTTCCCCCCCAGGATCCCCAGGTTTCTGAGTCCGGCGCCGCAGGACTCCAGGTTCACGGAGACAGACGCCCGGCCCGCGGTGGGGGCCCGCTCGGGGAAATCCCCGCCCACCTTGTTATTCCCGCAGGGGAATCCCCGCCCCCTGTGCCTGTCACTCCGGGAAGGGAGTTCCCGCCCCTCGAGTCCACCGGAGGGAGGGAATCCCCGCCCATCGAGGAGGCTCGGTGGGGCCCCCGCGCCGCGCCGCGCCGCCCGGAGCAGACTCCCAGCGCCGGTGCGTGCGGGTCCCGGCCACCGGGACGCGGTGGGGCGGCGGCTGAAGCAGCCGACGGGGCCGCAGGCCGAGCCGAAGGCGCCGGGATTGCGCCTCCCGCGGCTGCCGGAGAAACGCGGCGCCGCAGCTCCGGCAGGCGCGGCGGTGGCACCGGCGGTGGCTGCGGTGGCGGCATCTGCACGGGGACCCGCCGGGCGGCGTCTGAATTCGGACGCGGGAGGAGCAGCAGGAGCCTCGGCCAAGCTACGAGCAGGTGAAGTGACTGTCCCACCGTGGCCCGGGACGTGGGGCTTCGGGTGGGCAGGGGAGGTTGGGCGGCTTGGCATCCCCCAAATCCTGTGTCCCCCGCAAAGTTTAGTGACGAATCCTGGTGCTGGAATCCCAGCCCGGGCAAGATAGCGAGCAGGGCTGCCGGCCCGGTGGGTAGGGAGCCCAGGTTGGGCGGTGCGGACTCCCCTCGCATCCGGCCTGGGCCCAGGAGGGCGCGGCGGAGCGGAGAGTGCCGGACTGAGCGGGACGGGAATCGGGGGACAGCTGGAGGCACGCTGCTGAGGACACTCAGGACAGGGCCGGCAGCCCCGGCCCGGGCGCGCGCCCTGGCTCCCTAATTTCTGGGCGGTCTTGTTCCCTCCTTCCCCCAAGTCGGAGGTACTCAGGTACGGCGGCCTCAGGTACTGTCTTGGGAATCCTCCTTCCTGGCCCTTCGTTTTTCCGCCCCCTCCTTGCCCCGGTAAGAGACGCGCCGGGTGAGGGAGTGGTGTGGGCGCGCGGAGAGTAGGGGCATCTTGGGGTGGTGATTGGCATCTGCCAGGGAGCGGGCAATGTACTGATAGGGAAATCCAGCTCTCCCCTTGAAGTCCAGTTTCTCCTAAAACCTGGTTCCTTCCCTCTTTCCCTCTCCCCCTCTCCCGCTCTCCTTTTCTCTCCCTCTCTCCCTCTCCCCCTCTTTCTCTCTCCTTTTCCGCCTCTCCCTGCCTCCCTCTCTCTGGTTTGCTTTGCGTTTCAAGTCTTCGGGTTACCGGTCTTCCCCGCTACTTGGAAAATCCATTAAAGCTGAATGCTGATTTGAGCAGCGGGAGGATCTCGGACCCCTGGCAGGACTTTGCCAGAAGCCTGTCCTCAGCAGCCCTGCTCTGTGCAGAGACCTTTGATAAGGGACACTGGAGTGTGAAGAGGAGAGGTCTGGCATGGGCTGGTCACAGAGACTGGAATGGCAGGCACGAGGGCATTCCAGAGCTCCAGACCTGCCCCGGGACTGAAGGTTGGGCAGTGTTGGGAGTTTGGAGCCAGCCAAGCCTGAGTCTGTCCCCTGCAGCTGGCCCAGCCTTTTGCCTCCCACAAAGGTAGGGTCCATTGGGTGGACATGTTTCCCTGACACTTCCTAATGAAGCTATTGGAAATGGTGGCGCAGATATGGATGCCGTGGGTCTGTCCTTGCAAAGACCCCCCCTCTACGCCCAGACCTTTCAGGGTTCCTTTCTCAGTGGGGTCTCCCACACTCAGCCTGCTCTGGGCTGGAGGTTTAAAGGCCTGGGATTTCTACTGGGCCAGCTTTTCTGGTCTGTGACTTCTGGGTGGGGGTCGAGTAGGTACAGGTTGGCAGGTGTGATGTGGGAGTGCTTCTTATGGGGGTGGAATAGAATGTCTCAGAACACACCCTGACTGTAGGTGGTGGTTCTGGCTCCATCAATTCCTTCTTCCATTAGGATGGGCCAAGAGCTGCTGCTCCTATAACAATGCAGTGGTGCGAGTGTGTAGGTGTAGGAGTTAGGGGTGGCAGGTGCTCGGATAGGAAGAATCAGAACCAGGTGAAGTATATATAAATGCACCTCCCTTGACATAGCTAATATGCTCCTGGAAAAATATTTAATTATGCTTTAAATCTATCCTCAAAATTGATTTGTATGCACTTTATGGCAGTTTACTATTTAAGGAAACTTAGGAAAGTTTCTCCATTCATTTCAATCATCTTATTTTTGGAGTACCTGTGGTTTACTGTGGTGGAAGGTGTGTGTGTGGGAGGGGAATAGAGGTTTCAGGGGATGTGCATAGATGAAAGAGACTCCCTCTTTGCTATCAGTTCATCAGTTCCCACCTAGCAGAAGAGGGAGAAGTCTGCCCAGGCAAACCCATGCACATGAGGCCTGTAGTAGGCACCCTGTGTTTATTGGATGAAGAAATGAAAGGATAATTAAATGAATAAAGCACAAGAAGAGTGTTCCAAATAAAACATTTTGAGAGTATGGAGAAGACAGAGCCCACTTTAGACTACTAGGATCTGAAATGCTTCATGGGGGAGGCTGTAGGTAGAAGACAGGCATGCTGGGAGATTCCTCTTGAGTCAGGATGTGGCCCAAAGGGGATGATGGGAGAAGAGGCTTAGCTGAGGAATCAGATGAGCTTAGTTCTCCAGATGGTGGGGAGATGTGTGGGATTTTTGAGCAAGGGACTGTCATGATCATATTTGCTTCAAGGTGATTAATCTGATCTCTTGCAGAAAGAATTGGGATTGGGGAGAGTGGAGAAGGAGGGCTCCAGAGAGAAGGTTGCTGTGATAAGAAGGTGGGGGGAGGTAATGAATCTAAGCTGGTGATGGCAAAAGGCTAGGAAGAAAGGAAAGATCCATCAGATGTGGACTTGAGGTGTGGGCACTGGTTGGATTTGGGTTCTTTAGAGAAACAAAGATCTTTTGCAGGTTATGAGCATGAGTAGTGTGCAATGGGCTAAAATAGGGAGTTTGGAGTTTAACATTTGACACACCAGAAACCTGGAGAAATCCTTCCAAACTTCTATTTCTCACTCCTCCCACATCTAATCAATCACCAAAGTCTATTGATTACCTCTTCTTGTAAAATCTGTTGGTAGCTCCCAGAATCTGTGAGATAAATTTTAGCTCTATGTACCTCCTTAAACTTCTCTCTTGCTGTGTTTCCCAAAACACACACACACACACACACACAGACATGAGGTGTAGACCTGACCTGCCTTTCTCTCTGTTGGGTGGCAGTAGCAGGGTGGGGTCCTAGAATAAGCTCTCTCCTCAAGTTGTCCTGATAAATTGCTGCTGCTTCTTCAAGATCTAGTCTAGGGCCTCCTCTGTGAACTCTCTGCCCCTTCTCCCAAGACAAGTTGAGCAGTCCTTGTCTGGACCATCCCCCTGTGCCCCAGTAGCCCTATTGGCACACTCATCATACTGCCCTGGGCTTGTTTCTTTGGGACTTGTCTCATGGGCTGGACAAGACAACACAGAGCTGTGGATACTCCCATGGCTTAGATCATGTGGGCCTGAGTGATCAGACTGTGGCCCCAGGTTCCTCCTGCACTAATCACAAGGGGAAACATTCCAAAGAAGGTGAACCTGAAGCAGGTCAGGACCAAGTCCAAAGAGAGGATAAATCTCTTTAAGAAGACCTGCTTAGAGACTCAAAAATTTTTAAACTCTTTCTTCTGCTCTTAGAAGTGTCCCTGCAGTACCAAGCAGGATGCTGAGGTCCAGTTGTGTTTCAGCAGTGGGAGGAGCTGTCAAGCCCCCGAGGGAGGTGGGAGGACAGGTGGAGGGCCAGGACTACCTCAGAGGATGATAGGAAAAGGTCACTGACCAAAGTACGGGGGGTGGGGGGTGGGGGGGAGGGATGAAGCTAAAGACAATCAAGGACAAGTACAGGGAAAGGAAAAAGCCAGCCGTGGCCCTTCCCTGGAAGGCAGAAGAGAAGAGGAGGTTGAGGGAGGTCCTGAAGAGAGCCAGGAAAGCAGGAGGGGCATCTGCTGGGGGTAGGGTACAGGTGTGGCTGGGGGTTTGGAGAAAGAGGCTGCAATGCTGCTGCCAGCCTGGGGAGGCCATCTGGGCACTGGCTCAGGGAGTTGTAGGGGAAAGGCAAGATGCTTGAGTGGGGCTCCAAGACTTTGGCTGGAATCCTGGCAGTGCAGAGAAAAGTCAGAGCCTCCATTTGCCCATGTGTAAAATTGGCCCAATAGCTACAGGGTCATTCTTAGGAATAAAGAGAAGTACTGAGGTGTGTATGTAAGTCACTCAGTGACAGTGCCTGAGGCGTTGTGGGTCCTTTTGAATAGTGAGTTGAGAAATGCCCAAACCTCTCACCAAAGTCAGCAAGGGCCAGTTGAATGGAGAAAGCAGGACTTCTCAGCAGACTGTCAGAAGGATCTAAAGCTTCGGGCTGCTCTGAGCAGGTTGGTTTTCCTGCCTAATGAGTCTTTCAAGATGTCTGTCTTTGCATCTGTTGGCTTGTTGCAGTGGCTGCATCTGTATTTCCCTTCCCTCTTTCATGCAAAGATCCAATAGCTGGGCACAAAGCAGGGTGAGCCTGGATAGGTCCCCCGTCCTCTGTTGTTTGGAAGGGGACATGCATTCATGCTTGCCAGTTTTCCTGCATTTGAGGAACCTGCAACCCCCCAAAAAGCAGAGAACTTGCTCTTTTAGCAACCGAAGCTGAAGTCACAGTGTATAATTGCTTGATCTGGGGAGCGAGGCTGTTGTCTTTCAACGGCAGTGGCATTGGCAAAGGTGCAGGTGGGCAAGGAAGAGTCCACAGTCTGCAGTCCGCCTTAGTTTTATTAATGAGTCTTTGATTATACTTGGAAAGATTACATAAATATTCTCACTTATCAGTGAAGGGGGAAGAAAAAGAGCACTTAAATTGATTTACTAAACTCTCAGTAGATATGTGCCACATTAAATGAAATTGGGGGGAAATGCAAAGAAATTTTTTAAGGTAATAGAAGTATAGGGTCTTTTGGAAATTTTTCTCTAATTTTTTATTTTCTACCTGGATGGTCTATGTGTAGACTATGTTGCTCTTGGGACTTATACATAGGTTGCATATAAAATGATAGATTTTTTTTATGGTATTTAAAAATTTGAAATTCCTGATCTCATAATATCCATATTCTAGAAATAGAGAAAAGATGGGATTGGGAAAGATTGCTTCTTCCGTGGGTTCTGGGGGGAATGAGGATTTGAAGCCAGGTAGGTCATCTGATTTAGTCTGTCTGGGAGCTGAAGAGTTCTGCTCTTCTATTTACAAATGTGTTCAAGGAAACCCTAGGAGCATTTACAGTTTGCAAGTGCAGTGGTGGGAGAGGCTGTCTGTGGTCTGAGAAGGGGCCCATTCCAAGAGATGGCTATTTAAGGCACTAAGTGTGAGGAGAAGACACATTTGTCTTATAAGTCTCTACAACTCCAGGCCTGCCCCTGGCTGTGACCTCTTTCTGATGCCACTAGCATCTTCTCCACCCCATACTCTTGATGGGGCCAAGAAATAGTCCCCACCCTGTGAGCTCCTGGCTGCCCCATGCTTGTGCCACTCACCTTCTGAATTAACAGTGACTGGGCTATTGTGACTTGTAGAAAGCCAGAAACTTAAGGCTCTTAACTCTCTTTATAAAGCCATCAAATGAAGCCAGATAGCTTTGAATATCTGGCAATGAAGTTACTCTTGGATTATTTGTTTTTATGTTATAAAGTGTTTCTGTGGCTCATCAAACCCTATAGGACACGTGAAGAGTTTTAGAAAAGCAGCATCAGGGAACCGACTTCACAGCAAAGAGGATTAATTTTGCACACCAGATTGTTGCAAGTGCTGGTTGAAATAATAGCAAGGAGATAGGGAAGTATTGTTGTCAGAAGCAGCCTGAAAGCCTAGATACCCACCAGAGGATTTAAAAAATCACAAATTTGGAAGAATCTGAAAGTCCTTGAAAAAGGGCATTGTCCAATCTCTTGCCTTCAGGGTGAAATAAATTTAGCTCATTCCAGATAAGAATCTGTGGTGTTTTAACAGCTTCTTAAGGGGGGCTTCTAAGGTATATTTGGCCCTTAATGGAATGAAGCCCCAGACCTTTCTGCGAGTTGTGTTTTATTACAGTGGGAGAGGAAACAGGTTTGAGAGGAGCCATTCCCAGTGTCATTTTTATCAATACTTGGACACTTCTAGCACTTGGCTTTGCAAGCAGGCTAGACTTCTTAACTCTGCTAGCTCAACCAAGTTAACACACATTCCCAGTTGTCCTGGCCCCAGGAGAGAGATCATCCTCCTTTGCTAAAAATAAAGCCGGTACTCATACACTGCAGGATAGGATTCCTACCACGAACAGGGGCATGCTTTGTGCCAGGAAACCCATGGGTCCCTGGCTGGGACCTGCCCACTGATGCAACTGGAGTTGTGCTGGGAGGATAGAGAGACAGTAAGTTTGGGTCATGGTGTACTCAGTAGGAGGAGAGGAGTGGGGAGCTGGGCTGCCCTGCAGGGAAGGCCCTGGACACCCAGTGGCAGTTGGTGGGAAGAGAGTGGGTGCCAGAGAGCTTGTGTTCCTGGGGCATGTTTCGCTGTGGTCACTCCTAGGGAGAGCTTGAGATACTTAGGGGCAGACAGAATCATCCCTTCACCCCTGTCACCAAAGGCTGGCCCTTTTCTGATGCTCATCTAAGGTGAACCTGGCTTGTCCTGTTCACACATCCCAGGGTATTTCTGTAATTCCAATATTCCAGAGGACTCTGTTTCCGGAGGCTAATCTTAAATGCACTTGCCTCTCTGCTTTCCAGAAAGAGTCTTCTGGAATATTGGAATTACAGAAATATCCCAGGATGTGTAAATTCACTGGATTGGCATATACAAGTTTGAACCCCCAGTAATGCCCCTCAGTCCTGAGGACTTCCAATGAGTTGGCCACTAAAGTGTCTTCAACACCCTGATCCCTCCATCCCGTGAACAGTTAGTGGTTTGTTTTTTTTTTTTATTGAGACAGTTTCGCTCTATCACTGTTGGTAGGCATCACAGCTCACAGCAACCTCAGACTCTTGGGCTCACATGATCCTCTTGCCTTGGCCTCCCAAGTAGCTGGACTATAGGTGCCTACCACAATGCCTGGCTATTTTTAAAGACAGGGTCTCACTCTTAGCTCAGGCTGGTCTTGAACTTGTGAGCTCGGGGGATCCACCCATCTCGGCCTCCCAAAGTGCTGGGATTACACTGCACTTAGCCAGTAAGTGGTTCTTTATGCTGCTTATGTTTGCCTGCAGGTGATCAAATGTAATCACCAGCTCTCCTTAAGTGTTTGAACATTTCTTTTTCTGCACCTGAAAAAGATGAAGATGGAGCCAACTTTAATAAAGCAAGATGTCAATAAACTCTTGACATTTTTGTGTGCTGGCCAATAGACACTTATAAAATGTCTGATTTCAGCTGTGTTTCAGTTGGATTCCCCAACCCCTCCCCACCCCACATACACACATACTTTTTGGCCCAGCATATTTTATAGAGATTTGGGTAGAACTAGATTGGGCTATATGGGACTCCTGGTGAAGAAAATTCACTTCCAAGGCTAAAGTAGCCATGCAAATGTTATTACGAAATCACTCAGCATGCAAAATTGGCATGGCCTCCCTCCAGTTAGCCACTGCCCACTCCCTACTCCTACTCCCACCCTGGTCACCATATTCCCAACATCATTAGGCTAAAAGAAGAAACAGCTGTCCCCAGAAAATGTGCTTCAAGTGTCCTCATCGGCATGGATTCTCAAGAGAGCACAGGCAGTGAGATGGTGTGAGGAGAGGACGGTGCTGTGAAGGATTGCATTAACCTCTCTCTGAGCCTACTGCTCATCTGTAAACACCTGAGCAGATGTAAAACGTATTGATTTCTTTATTGGAAAGAAACGTGGAGCAGCTGTCAGCCATCTGTGGCACCTGTGCACCCTTCCCACCTTCTGGTCCCTTCCCTGCTCAGCTTCCTGGGTACCACCTGGGCCGTGAGGATCTCTGAAGTCTGCCTTTCCCTCACTGCTCTGGAGGACCCAGCACAATGTCTAGTACATAGTACAAGGGTAAAACTTAAAATTGTTTGAATGTTCGCTATTTGGCAGGCACTGTTCTAGATACTTCCCACATACTCATTCAATTGTCTTAACCCAGTGAGGTACATATTGTTATTACTCCCATATTAGTTTCTTAAGACTTCCATAAAGCACAATACGGTGGCTTAAAACAACAGAAATTAATTCTCTTTACAGTTCTAGGGGTCAGAAGTCTGGAATGAAGATGTTGGCTGGGCTGTGCTCCCTCTTGGGGCTCTAGGGCAGAGTCCTTCTTTGCCTCTCCAGTCACCCATAGCTGCCGGCATTCCCAGAAGCTGTCTGGCTTCAGTCTCTGCCTCTATCTTTACATTGCCTTCTTTCCTCTGTGGCCCTGGCTTCTCATGTCTTCATGTCTCTGTTTTATCTCTTAGAAGGGCATTTGTCATTGGACTTAGGGCCACCCAGATAATCCAGGATGATCCCAATTTGAGATGTTTCGTTTAATTCTATCTGCAAAGACACTTTAGCCAACACATGTGCAGCTTCTAGATGGGAACATATCTTTTTGGGAGGCACCATTCAACCCACCGCACCCCCTTTTATAGATGGAAAAATGATGGTACAGTGTGGTTAAGCAAATTCTTCAAGATTACACAGCTCAGAGTTGGTGGAACTAGAATTTAAATGCAGCAGCCTGGCTCTAGAGCTTGTCTTCTGGACCACTCCTACCTACTGCCTTTCAGTAAATATGCTCACTGATTGTTATGGTATGAGTGGATGGCGAGATGGGTAGGTAGATAAAGGGATACAAAGATGCTGATCAGAATACGTAGCCAATATTCTCCTACCCAACATATTGAAAATTATAATTCATATTCATTGTTTTATGCTGTCGCCCCAGGACATGACCTTGGGTCCCCTTTTTTGGCTATAGTAAGGACACCTCAGCTGTCTTAGGTTTTTTGCCCATCACCCTTGTGAAAGTCAAAGCTGTCTTATCCCTGAACTCCTCCAATAGTCGCCTTCAACTGGGCCTCCTGAGGACACACTTGACCCCTAGTCCTTTCTCCTATGAGCAGCCAGAGGTGTCTTTTAAAAAAATAATTATTTTTTCCCCTTTGATCCCACAATCCCACTACTATGCATCTACCCAGAAGAAAAAAAAATCCTTTTATCATAAGGACACATGCACTAGACTATTTATTGCAGCTCAATTTACAATTGCCAAAATGTGGAGACAACCTAAAGGCCCACCAACCCAGGAACGGATTAGCAAGCTGTGGTATATATACACCATGGAATACTATTCAGCCATTAGAAAAGATGGAGACTTTACATTCTTTGTATTAACCTGGATAGAGTTGGAATGCATTCTTCTTAGTAAAGTATCACAAGAATGGAGAAGCAAGAATACAATGTACTCAATTCTAATATGAAGCCTGTAGATGGTCTAACACACGCCCACAGAAGAGGAAAATTCAAATCAATTCAAGGTGAGGGGGCAGGGACTGAGGGAGCAGGGAGAGGGGAGGAAGGAAGGAGTGTGCTCCCACTTAATGGACACAATGTTAGGGTGTGTGGCACACATTATGGGGACAGGATACAATTATGAGAGGGGCTTTACTTAACAAATACAAACCATGTCACCTAATTCACTGTACCCTCAACCTGAAACAAGCAAAAAAAAAGTTTTTTAGAGAAGTTTAGGCTCATAGCCAAAGTAGAAGAAAGTATAGAGATTTCCCATATGCCTCCTGTCTCCACCCAGGTAGAGCCTCCCGCATTATCAACATCCTTCACCAGAGTGGTTCATTTGTTACAATAGCTGAACCTACAGTAACACACCATTGTCACCCAAGTCTGTAGCTTACATTAGGGCTCACTCCTGGTGGCCTACATTCCAAGGGTTTATACAAACGTAAGATGAAATGGGTCCATCATCATAGTATCATACAGAGTAGTTTCACTGTCCTAAAAATCTTCCATGCTTCACCTACCTGTTCATCTGTCCTCCCTAACCCAGAGGGGTCTTTTAAAAATTTAGATCAAGTCATGTCACTCCCCAGCTTAAAATTGGGGATTTCTTGCCTATATACACATCAATGGATTAATAAGCTGTGGTATATGTATATCAGGGAAAACTAGTCATGAAAAAATGGAGACATTACATCTTTTGTATTAAGCTCAATGGAGTTGAAGAACATTCTACTTAGTAAAGTATCACAAGGATGGAAAAGCAAATATACAATGTACTCAATATGAAACCAGTAGATTGTATATAAAACCAGCACAATGTACCCCATGATTGCATTATTGTACACAGCTATGATTTAATAAAAAAAAAACAAACTAATATATGAACAAATGTACATCCACACAAGAGAAAAACACAAACTCAAGTGGTCAAGGAAGAGGGGGGGGTATTGGTGTGCTCTCACCTAACAGGCACAAGTTAAGGATATATAATACACTTCTTGAGTGAGGGGGACAACTACAACTTAGATGCTATCTAGCCAATGCAAACAATGTAACCTAATTGTACCCTCGTATTAATCTGAAGTTAAAAAAAAAATCACTGGTGATTTCTTGGTGCCGTTTGAATATGATTCAAGCCTCCTGCCCCCACCCACCACTCCCGTGACTTCCTCTTACCGCTCGTTGCCCTTTATGCTTTGACACCGTGTCCTATTCTGGACACACCAAGTTCTGTCACTTAACAGGTCTCTTCTGTTTGGAAGCTTCTTCCCCTAGATCTTCATGGGAACATCTTCTCCGAGATCATATAATCTAAAATGGCTGCTGCCAGGTCCTCTGTCATATGACTCCTGTTTGGAATAAAATCTTTGACTTATTCTTTTATTATCTGCTTCACTGTTGGAATGTAAGTTGCATTAAAGGAAAGAACTTGTTTTTTGTTTTTGTTCTTCCTTTAAACATTATGCTGTAAGAGGAAAGACCTTGTCTTTTTTTCTTTTTCTTTCTCTCTCTCTTGTCACATGTCACTTCTGACACTTCTTGCCAGGGCCCTGGACTGGTCAGGTCTCAGGCCCGGCTTAACTAGGTTCCGGACGCAGACCGCTAAGTTACCTTGCTCAGGTACAGCTTCTCTTAGGTGCCTGAGGGCTAACTACTTTAGCTGGAGAGAGAGGGAGAGTCTTAGAGAGAATAAAGCAGTCTTCTTAGAAAGATAGATCTTAGTCTTTAGCAGAGCTTGGCGATCTTCAGCAGAGAGACTCCATGCTGGTGTTCTACAGGCAGGAGAGGAGAGTCACAGTAAGCTGGTCCGTGATGGAATGCGCATGCTCCTTGACTGCCTTCTCCTCCAGCCTAATATAAGGTTTATCTCGTGCTTCTCAACACCACATTGGTTTAGAGACTGCCAATTCACCACTGCTCTCATCTCACGAGCTCTCATGCTTGTTAGGAGAGCTAAATCCCTCTCCATGCCCTTTCCACCCTGGTGTTCCATTATTGAGCTATACAGGTATTTCTTATAACTCTCACTCCTCCTAGCCATAGGCTATATGGGCTGCAACACTCTCTCTGTCTTTCTTTCCCTTCCCTTCCATCTTCCTTTCCGTCTTTCTTTTTTTTCTTTTGGACAAAGTCTCACTTTCTCATTCCTGGTAGACTGCCCCCTGACATCGTAGCTCACAGCAACTTCAAACTCTTAGGCTCAAGGAGTCCTCTTGCCTCAACCTCCTAAGTAGCTGGGACTGTATGTGGTTGGCTTTTTTTTCAGAGACAGGATGTCCCTCCTGCCTAGGCTGGTCTTGAACTCCTGAGCTCAATGGATCCACCTGATAGCCTCCCAGAGTGGACTTATAGGCATGAGTCCAGGCATGAGACACCCCACCCTACCCTTGTTTGCATATTTATATTGCTGACAACAAGTGTCTGGTATATAGCAGAAAAATATCTGTTGAACACTCCAGCATTTCAGGCACTGCTCCTAATTATTTTTCCAATGAGGAAACACAGGCTTAGGCTCACGCCTATAGCTCAAGTAGCTAAAGCATCAGCCACATGCACCAGAGCTGGCAGGTTCGAATCCTGCCAAACAACAACGACAACTACAACCAAAAAATAGCCAGGCATTGTGGCAGGTGCCTGTAGTCCCAGCTACGTGGGAGGCCAAGGCAAGAGAATCGCTTAAGCCTAGGAGTTGGAGGTTGCTGTGAGCTGTGATGCCATGGCACTCTACCCAGGGTGACAGCTTGAGGCTCTGTCTCAAAAAAAAAAGAAAAAGAAACACAGGCTTGGAAAAGTTAAGCTACTTGATTGAGGATACAAATCTGTTAAGAAATGGAGCAAGAATTTGAGTCCCATTATCTGTCTGCTAAGTCCATGCTCCCCTTTGCTATTATTCCATATGGAATCTCTGAGAAGCAGGAACTGCCCAGAATCCCTCCAGCACCTACAGAGTTCTGAGTTTCCTAAATCATTTTCCTGCTTATAAACCCAGGACACAGATTGTTAACTCACAGGGAAGAAGTGTACTTACTCAGATTCCCAATGTACTATTTCTCTGAAAAGTGGGCCTAGAACTTTATCTTAAGAAGCCAAGAAGTCCACTTTTGTCCACTTTGGGACTTTGAGGCTCAAAGATTTTTCTCATCTATCTTAAGACTGGATAGTTTAAATCCTCTTTCTTGAACCCTTATAGGAATGTCAGAGGTGACCTGACTGAGTGCTTATATGCAAAGGAGGTTTCTACACGTTCAGAAAAAGCTCCAAGGTCTTCCTCCCCCTGGTTTTTCTTTTCTGCCTCCACATCTCTGCCCAGTTGACAGAGTCCTATGGTGAGAACATGGACTCCATTTTTAGACTGGTTGGGTCTTGTTAAAAGACTGGATGATTTCTTGGTCCCTAGTTTTGAGTCAGTCATGAAAGAAGACAAAGGACGGGTCTTTGCCAGGTGTAGGGCTCGGGGGTTGCAGGGCTGGGGAAAATGAGAAAGCAGCTATTTGTTTCCCTTCCTGTTGTTGGACCTCCTTTTAAAAATAAGTTGTGTCTTGAGAATTACATCAGCGTCCTTGTAAGTAAACATCAGACAAAAAAAGTACTATTTCAGGCAAATAGGAATCTTAAGAATGGCCTAGACTTGCAAACGGAGGTTGGGCTTATTCATAGAAAGGTCTATAGTGGCTGATTAGTGTATTTTGGCAAATATAGCTGCTCTCCTGCAGGAAGGCAGAACTCTGGCCATTTGACACATCGTGGGCTTCAACTTGGCTGCGGTGAGTGAGTGGGGTTTGCTATGGTAACCAGAACTTTGCCCGAGGGTTGTACACGTAAAGTGTCACTCATTGGTAGTACCCTTTATTTTTAGCATAAACTAAAGAGCAGCTACTCATTGTTCCTGCTAACACGAGGGTGGGTAGTCACAATGGAGCCCGGGAGGAACTGGGTGTGCGGTTCTCAGGTGGAATATCGCCACCCACAAGAGCTCTTAGTTGTTGGATCCGGAAGTGCGTCTGGATTGCCATTGGTTGAAATCCTTGCTGCGCCTGCGCTAGGATAGCTGGGCTTGGTGTTTCCTGTATCATAACTCATTCTCAGGCGCTGTTTTCAACTTTATCCTGACACAGCGTGCAAGCTTTGCAAACAGTGGTGGTCCTGTGGATAGGTGGTGGGTAGCTTCCCATAAAGCCATTGAAAACTCTGAAAGCTCAGCAAACATGTGAAGGAGCTGGTATTATGCCCTCATCAGGATGTCCATTCCTCTCCTAGGGCTTGTCCTTTGTCTTCACTGCCTCCAAACCAACCTTTTCTCTCTTTTTTTAAACTAACATTTATTTAGTACCTGCCAGGCAGAGAAAAGATATTTACACTTTCCATTCTATGTAGAGGGAATAAAAATAAAATTCAGACTGCTTTGAGTTACGAATTGTATCAAGTTGTTTAACTGTCTTCTGGGTTGGGAGGTGGCAGAAAAATGGAGAAAACATTGCTTTAAGAACAGGGTGAGCCTCCTGAACTTCACTTTTGTTGGGGACTTGGAACTGGTTAAGATCTGCCTTGGCAGATTTGCTGTTAGATATATGACTAGGATGGAGGTAACTCTGAGGCCACGTATCATTGTGATCCAACACCTGTGGGTTTGGATGGGAATGAGAACCGCAGTCAGAAGTGAAGCCACAGTCATGTCTTCAGCTGAAATCAGCTGTGTGTGGGTCAGAGACAGTAGCCTGCAAGGCTTTATCAGACATAGACCATATACTGTTTGATGCTGTGACTCAGGTACCCAGGGTATCGCCTATACCGTAGAAGACTCTTTGTGAAGGTTTCTTTTTTTTTATTTTCTTTTTTGAGACAAGAGTTTCACTCTGTTGCCCAAGCTAGAGGGCTGTGGCATTATCATACCTCACAGCAACCTCATACTATTAGGCTCAACCGATCCTCCTGCCTCAGCTCCTAAGTAGCTAGGATTACAGGTACTCACCACAATGTGCAGCTAATTTCCTCTATTTTTAGTAGACATGAGGGTTTTGCTCTTGCTCAAGCTGGTCTTGAACTCCTAAGATCAAGGGATCCTCCCACCTTGGACTCTCCAGAGTGCTTGGATTACAGGCATGAGCCACCGCGCCCACTTTCATGAAGGTTTTTTTTTTTTTTTAATGGATGAAATTATTGTCAGATCAGCACATGTTGGTGGGAGACAAGAACCTGGACTAAACTTCAGGTTATAGTTATAGGGAACCCGTGAAGATTCCCATATCTAGAATGGTCTTGGCCTTCTCAAACATGTAACCTAATGGGGAAGACAGGAAGTCTGAGGCAGTGCTAGTTGACTTAGGATGTATGGGAAGATTAACCTTCTGATAAAACCATCTTAAGAGTTATCTTTTAATCACAAGGTTTTTTTTTTCCAAATGAAAAGATTTCTACTTTACACACTGATCATTTTAGATGATTACATGGACTACCTAGAAAATACACTTGTACAGCCCCATTCATCCCTTCAGTAAATCAGATATATATTTGAGACTTACTATGTGCTAGATCTTGAAATTCTAGTAGTAGCTGAAGTCCAGAAGAAGACAACTCCCTGGAGATGGGGTTTTCCATCCCAGTGTACATTACAAACTGCTCTTATCAAGATCGTTCATGAAGTCCAGATCTGCTAAGTCCAGGGACCAATTCTGAGCTTTTTGCTTGATCCTGCAAAGCATTTGCCATGCACAGTTCATCCCTCCCTTTATTCTTGAAAGTTTCCTTACGTTGGCTGTCTGGACACCGTACTGCCCAGGTGTTTCTCCTCCTGCTCTGGTTTTCTTGGCTGCCTCCTCCCTAAACTCTTAATGCAGAATCCCAGGACCCAGTAGTTTCAATTCCCGTCTTTTCCCTACTTAGCTTTATTTTCTCCTTAGCACGTTGTCAGTTCTTTAACATATCATATATTTTACTGACTAAAATAGCCTGCTTCTCTCCATTACAGTGTAAAACCTAGGAGCGTATTTTTTTTTTTTTTTGGATGGGGGGGTGTGTCTATTTGGTTCACTGTTGTCTCACCAACATTTAGAACAATGCTCGGCTTATATTAGGCACTCAGAAAATATTTGTTGAGAGAATGAATTAGAATCACTGGTATTTTTAATTTAAATACCAATGCCCCAGGGATTGTGATTTAATTAGTCTGAGGTAGAGCCCAAGCATTGGTATTTTTTTGAAAGCTCCCCAGGTGATTCTAAAGTGAAGCCAGAGTTGCAGACCACTGCTTCCAGATCTGGACTCCATGTTGTTTTTCTCCTTCTTGAGATTTTACCTTGTGGCATACATGTGTTGTTGCATTCTTAGGAAATCTGCTAGTCTCAAAACTAAAACCTCAGTGGCTGGTTTTAATGACATTTGTGCTGTGTACGATAGCATATTAAAGTTCTGATCAAAGCTTCTTGTTTGAGTGGATGTGGCGAACATCCTCCCCTGTGTGATCTGGGCTGAACTTTGGTGGGAAGGCACAGACCCTATATCGTCGAGACAGGGTATTCTTTGTTAAATTTCTCAGTTGTACATCAAAGCGTATTAGAAGAGTGAGAAGGATTTTAAATCTGGTCAATTTTTAACCTCATTTGCTTAAATGGGCCACATGCATTTATACCCTGATCCAGAATGTTCGCCCGCCCACCTGCCCACTGTCCAAACTCCATCCATCCTTCCCTGGCTGGCAGTCTCCTCCAGAAGTCCTGATATGTTCACTTGTTATCCAGAATATCTGGCTTTATTGGTGAACCTTTTTGATGTCTTATTTTTGTCCCTTCTCAGACTTGACTGTAACCTCTTGGAGGGCATTGGGCCCTCCTTTCACCTCTCCCTGTCCCCAGCAACAGGCAATAAATGAATGATGTCAATGTTTGGTTAAACTATTCTTGTTTACTAGTTTTTTTTTTTTTTTTTTTTTTTTTTTTGCAGTTTTTGGCTGGGGCTGGGTTTGAACCTGCCACCTCTGGCATATGGGGCCGGCGCCCTACTCAGTGAGCCACAGGCACCGCCCAAACTATTCTTGTTTAATGTGTTGGCAGCATTTAGGCACCATTGCCTGGGGAAAGAGCTGTCACTCTCGGCATAATTAGGGATTATACCCTTCATAAACACTCTGGCATTATTGTTCAGCGTGAACAATAATTTCACTCTGTTTTATTATTGATCTGTATCATTCTCATTGTATGCTTTTTTTTTTTTAAGCAACTGAGTACATAGCTTTTAAGATTTAAAAGTCCACGGATTCAATATTCTGAAAAAAATGTGTTCAAGAAAGCTCAGATACAATCACATTTGGCTTTATTTTCAAAATCAGTTTCAAAGAAATAAAATTTGAACTGACTTTTAGGGGCTGCTGGGAGGAAGCTGTAAGACAAGGTAAAGGGGGTTGCTTTTTAGCTCCTCCCCCCCCCATTCCATTTGAAGTCTAGTGACTTTTCTATTATAGTCTCATTATCAAGTTAACATTCTGCATTTCAACAGCCTGGGAGAACCGGTAACCTGATACACTGCAGTAGGAGGAAGGTTTACAAACTAAATTCTTAACACCTTATGGCCTTTTGAAGCCCTCAGCTTGGGGAAGAGTGATGTCATGGTGAGACAGGAAATGATATAAAGCTGCAAAATGTCATAAACATATTTCCATCTGGTCTTAGGTATATAAGACACAGCAAAGAAAAGCACATTGTGTTTTTACCCAATGGGGATAAGGTTACTAGTCAGTACATCATGGGAGAACTGTTGACATCACGTATCTGGACTTTTCAGCAAGGTCTTTGGATGGTCCCATGCGAATGTCTTTGTGGGCAAGTGGACTGGACAGTAGCAGTGTGGGTGGTCCGAGGTTGACCACTCAATGTCTGTGTAATGGAGGGATGGGTTGGTGTCCATCCAGAGGGAGGGCCCCAGAGAGAGTCGGGCACACTTCTGCTGTCGGCTTGATCTTGCTCCTGTGCGTCATTTTTATCATTGATTTGAATAAAAATGTGTATGACATGTTTATCCCATTTGCTTGTGATCCAGATCTGGGAAGCACAGTGACCTCATTTCACACCACTGTCAGAATCTAAACCGACTTCCAGGAGAGGCCAAGCTTTGTAAAAGTCAGCTACGGGGCCCGAGTGAAAATCCTTTATTTGTCTGCAAAACCCACTGCATTTATGTCTCCTGGCATGGTCAGGAGGCTGTTTCCACAGCAGCCGGCGGGTAGAGGTGAAGGAAGGAGGCCGTTTGTGAGACTGTGCCATCAGTGAGCGTCAACATGGGGAAGGTAAACCCCGGGTGCAGGGGGCCCAGGGACGGAGCGTTGACCTCAGCACTGGACCATTGTGTGCCGTGCCAGGCAGCACACATCTTGAGGCGAGCGTCTGAGATGGGGGAATCAGTAGAAAAGGTTTTCAGGAAAGAGAGTGGCTGCCTTCCCGGCTCCACCTTTCCAGCCACACGCCTGTGGACCATCACTTCACTCCTTTGCCAATACTTTGACCTCCCTCTCTTCTTTAGCTGCCTCCACCCTCCCCAATCTCTAGACGAAATAATCAACCACTTGCCTTTTCTGCCCATGTCCTAGCTATTAAAGCATTTCTAGGAAGGAAAAAAGATCACACAGCTATTTGTATTGGCACGATCACAGAATAATGGTCTCTGAACTCGTCAGACCCCAAGACTGCCAGACGGGGGGACAGTCTGCCTACAGGACCCTGTCACCCCCAGCATCCCCTCCCCTTACTCTTGCCCCACTGGCTCTTCCCTCCCTGTCCAGCAAGGGACTTTCATGTTTTCTTCACAGAGAAAGGATCAGTGGAAACGCCCTTCTCCTGCTCTATCACTTACAAATGATCTATTTCCACATCCAGCCTGGCCGCCTTCTTTCCGTCCTCTGAGAAATTTCCCTCCTTTTATCAAAGATTTCCCCTGGAGCTCAGGAGCCTGTGTGCTGGCCTTTGCTCACATTTGATCTCTTCATTCTTTCCCTTCTGTCTTTAACCTGTGCCTGCTGCCTTTCCTTTCAATGAAGAAGGGTGAAACTTACCCCCTCTTTAATTAAGACCCTTTGTCCTTGTATCCTAAACAACCAGATTATTTGGAAATTGGTTGATGCTGGCTATTTTCACTGCTTTATTCTCCCGTTAATTCCACAGTGGACAGTGCAGTCTGACTTCTACTCCCAGTCCTCTGCTGAAATAAATGCCCTAGCCCCATTCGCCCGTGGGCAGCTGTGTCTCAACCCCAGGGAGAATTCCACGTTTCAGGTGACTCTGCTGACCAGTTTCTCTTTTATGAAACACTGTTCTCCTGGTGTCTCTGACACTACTTCTCTCCTGCCTTTCATCCTACCTCTTTAAGTAATGCTTAGTCTTTTTTTTTGAGACAGAGCCTCAAGCTGTCACCTTGGATAGAGTGCTGTGGCATCACAGCTTACAGCAACCTCCAATTCCTGGGCTCAAGCGAGTCTCCTGCCTCTGCCTCCCAAGTAGCTGGGACTACAGGCACCCGCCACAACGCCCGGCCATTTTTTTTTTTTTTTAGTTGCAGCCACCTTTGTTGTTTGGTGGGCCCGGGCTGGATTCGAACCTGCCAGCTCAGGTGTACGTGGCTGGCGCCTTAGCCGGTTGAGCCACAGGCACCAAGCCATTAAGTAATGCTCAGTCTTAATCTTCTCTCTGAGCTCCATTCCAGAGACCCCTTTAATTTATTTTTGCAACAACCTTTACTCCCCCTACACTTTGTTTCCTTGGTTTTATAATTTGCCTCTTAAATGAAAGTTCTCATTACCCTCCTTCTCCCCAGCTCCCAGGAGTTTGAGCCACAGCTTTGTCTGCAGCCACACCCACATGTTCTGATCTCTATTAAATCTGTATGTACCTTCTGAGCTCTGGACTCAGTGCGCAGTACCTGCCTACCATCTCCGTCTAAGTGATCCTCAGTTACTCCAAAGCTACATGTCCCAACTCATGCTCACCACTTTGCCCACATGAACTTGTTCTTCTTCCTCTATTCTTTAGCTTGGCAATTGGCACCCTCAGTTAACCAGCCCCCCAGATGAGAAATTTAGACTCATCCCTCACCCTCTGTGGTTCTGGATACTTACACATGGGAAGAGTTCAACCACTCTCCACTGGATGGCCACATAAAGTATCTCAGTGGCTTTCTTGGACAGGACCACCAAGACTCACTCTCACTTTTGGTCCAGATGCCAGAACAAGGGCCAAAGCATTGACATAAAGGGGAAGAGATATAGCCTCATGCTGGGAAAAGTTTTCTCTCCATTAAACTGGTGTCAAGGTGAACTGCCTCAGTTGAGGGGAGGAGCTTCCTTTCACTGTGGGCATCAAGCAGAGGCTGAAGGACTCAAGGTTGGGCCTGTGACTTCTAATGCCTCTACCAACTCTGAGACTTGATCCAGCAGCTAGTAAGCCCTCCTCTATACTGTCTATGTCATGTCATTTACATTTCCTAATGGATTATTAGCCCCAGTGTATGCAGAGGAAACAGAAACTCAGAGCGTCAAGTAATTTTCTTTTTTTTTGAGACAGAGTCTCACTTTATCTCCCTCAGTAGAGTGCCATGGAGTCATAACTCACAGCAACCTCCAACTCCTGGGCTTAGGGGATTCTCTTGCCTCAGCCTCCCGAGTAGCTGGAACTACAGTGCCCGCCACAACTCCCGGCTATTTTTTGTTGCAGTTTGGCCAGGGTCAGATTTGAACCCATCACCCTCCAGATATGGGGCCAGCGCCCTACTCACTGAGCCACAGGTGCCGCCAGTCAAGTAATTTTCTTAAGATGACCCAGCTGGGTAGTCAGATGGGCCATGACACTTCCAAGGGACACCTGGTCTTCCTCAGTTTGGGGTAAGCCACTGCCTTGTATTTGGCATTAGAGACAAATGTCAATTCAGTAGAGCACAGTCAGATGTATATCCTCATTATTATCTTTGAGCAATTCTTTGATTCAGACCTTAAATAAATTCAGAGCCTAAGTTTTCCCTTAATATGGCCCCATATTTATTGTTAATTTACCCTTCCCCTCCATTTCTATAGATACTTTATTATTATAACAAGTAATTTTAACAGTCTGATGTTGTTTTCTTCATAAGTCACCACTTACAGTTTCCAGAAAGTTGGAAAAAACGAGAAAGGGTTAATGCTTCCATTTGCTTAGAATGGCTTTTAATTAAATGTAGGTCCTAGCTTCAGAGGTTCTGGGCTGTTGCTACAATAGCAGTCTATTGTGTGACTGATGCTAAGGAGGTCAATCCTGGGCTTTCTTTTTCAAACTTAAAGGGAGATCCCATATGTTGGGGGGGGGGGCGGGCATTAGCTTAACGTACAGAAAGAAGGTATAAACAAATATTTTATCATTTTAATTTTTGCCTCTATTACATTGTCCTGATAGGAACCAGGGTTCTGATTAAAACAGCAGATAAGCGTCAAAATGGGCAGTCAGCCCAGGACAGTCACTGGGTGAGAAAAAGGATTCAGTCCAAGGGGACAGGTGAGCTAAGAATCTGAAATCCAAGCTGCGGGGACTCGACTCACAGATAACCTGAGATTGGTGATTTTTATAGCACCCATTAGCTGTCACTCTTAGAGCTGTGAGGACAGCTTATCTTCTTACACACTCAGAGGTATATGGTTACATTCTCCATCCTTCACCTGATCCTAACTTTATTGTTCAAATATTCAGGGAGCTCTCTTAGCCTGTGAGCTTCAGGGTTAGGTAAGGATTGAATAATTAAAACCAGTGATATTCCTGAGCCTAAAGATAGAACTAACCAGACCACTCCATCAGTTGGGTTTTGTTTTTTTTTTCCAGAGAGATTCAGGGACAAAAATGTAAATGTTGTAACTGCAGCAGGTGCAGAGAGGAGAATGGTGGTGGAGTGAAGGACTGCTGAGTGGACTGGCAGCCTAGGTCTGGGCACTGGGAAAGACCCTGTCATCCTGGGCTTTGGACCCTCCTGCAGTGGCTGGCCTCTTGGGATCTAGTTTCCTTACACTTAGAAGGAAACAACTGCAGCTAATAATTCCTTTCCTGGAAAAGAAGAAAATGTCCTGGTGCGCAGCTGGAGCTCTGTAATCTACATCGCCTGTCTCAGTTCTTTTGGGCCATGACAAAAATACCACGAACTGGGTGGCTTATACACACTACAAGTTTACTTCTCGTAGGTCTGAAAGCTGTGATGTCCAAGATCAAGGTGCTGGGAGATTCAGTGTCTGGTAAGGGCCCCTCTCTGGTTCATAGGTGGCATTGTCTTGCTGAGCCCTCACATGGGGCAAGGGCCGAGGCAGCTCTCTGGGGTACTTTTTCTGAGGGCACCAGTTTTAATCAGGAGCACTTTGCCTTTTTGTCTTAACCACCTCTACAAAGGCCCCACCTTCTAGTACTATCACCTCATGGGTTAAGAGTTCACCATATGAATTTGGGGGGTTGGGGACACAGACCTTCAGACTATAGCACCACCTGCTACTCAAAAATGATCATCCCTTTCCTACCTCTCACTATGAAAGACCCATTCATGCTCACCTTTTGTCATAGATAAATAAAATCATTTAAATTAAGCTACCACTAAATACCCTGTTTCTGCTAGGAATAAGTTCCAAGAATATTAAAAGACTTTCAAGGCATGAAACATTAAATTTCCCTTCCATTGACAATGATTTCTTCCTCAGACTTTATTTTTTATTTATTTTGAATTTTCTCATTGACTGTTAACACTACTCAATGATCTTCTTCAGACTTTAGAGATCCTCTATCCTCATCTCATATTTTATAAATGAACAAATCTAAGCCAAGAGAGGTGAGCCAGCTTTCTCAGAGACACATAGCAAAGATTCTTCTGTAGGCATTTTTTTCCACTGTCCCAAATGACAAGATACAGGTTACTTGGCATTTAGCGTTTAAAGGGAAATTATAGTTTAATTTCCAACAGAGCTATTTTTAAACCAGAGGCTGTTCCACCTTGGAATCTTTTTAAGGAAAAAATAATAAATAAGCACACCAGATTTGTCCTTTTAAGCCAGCTTAAGAAGTGCGTCTTCTCTGTGCTGTTGAAATTGGCAAGCCCACATCTTGCAGACAGACTGTTCTGGTCTACTTGGTTAGTTGTTCTCCTCAATGCAAATCTGACTCATGGGTGAGATCATGAGAAATCTGGGCTCTTTTTCTTGATGACTTTTTCTTTCCTATTCCAATTTTCTTTTGCGGTATTTGGCTCGGTACGAGAGAACAGAACCTTGAAAGGGTTATTCCTAGGATGGCCTCTGCTATTGTATGAATCACAAGACAGCTGGAGCAGGTTTGGCCATGAACTGTTTGTAGCTTTGGTGTGTGTGTGTGTGTGTGTGCACGTGTGCCATGCATCTGTGTGTGAGTGTGCTAGCCATATGCCAAGTAAGATGATTTCTGCTTACTGGGATTTGAGCCCTTTTTCTAACTAAACAGAGTATTTTTTATTCAACAAATGTTTACTTAAAGTCCACCTTTTGATAAGTGGTCATGATATAATGGAGACTCTTATCATCTAGAGGAGGTTACCCGTAATTAAAGAAGTTTACCTAGTCCATATATTAGGGTAATGATAGCTATTTAGTTTTAATGGCTTAACTTAGCAAAATGTTGCTGTGTCACATAACAGCCTGGTGCAGGAGTTCTTGGTCAGCAAGTGGCTTCCTCTGCAGAGTGATTCAGGAACTCAGACTCTTTCCATCTTGTGTCCCCACAAAGTCATGGGGCAGCAAGTACTCTGCCGCCAACAGGTGGAAGGGCAAAGAGAGAGAGGGGAGATGTCTGTCTACTTCTGAAGGGCCTTGGCTTGGAAGTGGTACCCATCACTTCCTCACATCTCACAGCCCTGCTCAGATGCAGGTGGGCAAGGAAATGTAGCCTGTGATGAATCTCCATTACAGAGCAGAATATATGGACTTTGGGAGTTTGGCTGCTGTTTCTGCTGTTATCTGATAAGTACTTTACTAGTGGAGGGTGCTCTTGGGAAGCTCCACGGGCATGGAGGAGATATCTAATCTGGATAGGGGAGGGGCCGTCATCACAAACTGTTCCTTATTTCTCCTCTCTTCCCCTGAGCTTGATTTCACCTACAGTTGGTGTGTGTTCGTTCTGGCCTTCCAAGAAGGCAAAGCAGGAGATTTTCATTTACTGGGGTCTAAGGGCCCACAGGAAGGCATGTCTGCTAATCAAACTGAAATTTTACATGTGTAAATTTCAGCATTAAGAGAGAAGAGAGGCGGGACGCCGTAAGGTGGCAAGGGAGTGAGGAAGGGTACATGACAGCCTTCCAGTGGCTTGGATAGGAGAGCAGCAGCCTTTTGCAGGTGGAAAGGTAGCGTGGGGTCACCAGGCCACTTCAGTTCAGAAAATTTTCCAAATGCTGCCTAAGGAGTCGGATACCCAAATCAAGGCAGTGCCTCTCCCAGGGGAAAGCATCCTCTTCTACCAGGGGGGAAGAAAGAGATGCTTATCCAGCCAGCCTCAGTCTTGAAGCGGAAGCTGGAGAGAGCGAGGAATCCTCCAGGGTCAGAGCAATCAGGGAATGCACCTTCCCGTTTCAGCCAGGATCTTATAAAGGAACATGGGGTTTTAATTTTTGGATATAATAAATGAGCATGTTTCTCCTGTAGCTGAACTTATCTCTTTACTCAAAAATATTTTCTTGTTAATTATTTTTAATGATCTCAAGGAAAAGTGCCTTTTGCAATTATTTTGACAAGTTCATACATACAAGGAGCCTGCTGCTCCTGCATTTATGAGCTGCTTTTACTGCTGGGGTTACCATTAGATACCTAAAAATAGACCCATAAATTGGGTGCTCGGGAAAGACAAACTTGGTAGGATGGTTTAGGAAGGGGCTTTTGTTAACCCCATGGGGGCAGAATGCCGTCTGTCTCTCTGTTCTTCCCCACTCCAGCCTGAAGCCTTGGCTTTCTGAAGCTGAGGGCTGGGCCAGTATACCAGGAGAGGATAATTTTGCTGTGAGACTAATCTTACATGCAGAAACTGAAGGCTAAGTATTCAAGATTTGGGGTAAAACATTAAGATCGGCTGGAACAATTCTTGATTAGCAGGCACTAAGAAGCCCTTGGACTCTCACCCTCCTTGGAGGCCCTTTGTGTTTCTTAGGATTCTCAGCTCACCCTTAGACATCCAGTTATTCACCAAATAGGGGTAGAGAACCTACTTTGTGCTGGCACCCTTCCAGGCACTAGGGATGCAGGGGTGAGCAAGACACTCACAACTCCTGGCTCACTTAACCCTCACATTCTAGACGTGTGGAGGACAGACACTCATGGGTAAACCACAGAACACGTAGTGTGCCGTAACTTCAGGTGCAACCGTGTGCTTTTGGATGACAAGTAAGGTAGGTTAAGGGGCCATGGGGTGGTGGAGCAGGTGCTTTACTAGGTTGTGTGGGCAGGGAAGGCCGCTCTGAGCAGAGGCCTGAACAGCGAAAAAGAGCGAGAAGCACTGATTCCAGGGAAGGGAAGCCACTGAGAAGGAACCGCAAGTCCAAGGATCCTGCAGAGGAGCAAAGCGTGCCTTCAACTGACCGCAGCCATCCTCTGGCCACTGCGCTGTTTCTGCTCACTTTTGAAGGTCTAGCTATGGCACCCCTGACCCCAGATCACTAGAAGGCAGGAGGCAGTGGGACTGGTGCTGCTTCAGCAATGCTGCTGACACCCGCTCAGGAAGGCAGAAGAGACGTCTGCGGACAGTGGAGTTTTCTAACACGTTGACTTTGTTTATTACACTAGTCGAATGCATGCAGAGGTGGAGGTCCACATGCAAAGTCCGCATGTAAAGACTGGAAACAGGAATTTGTTTTTTGGTGAAAAGGAAGGAATTGATGAACAGAAACAACCCTGTGGTCCCTGTTCAGAGAAAGCCGTTCAGAAGCTGGTGGAATATCAAACAGCCCCTTCCTTTGTCTTCCCGGCTTGTGAATGTCTGACTCTCAGCAGAGAACTTTGGGCCTCCTTGTCCCAGTAGAGAGCAACTTTGACCATTGCCTGGATAACTTCTCAGGTCAGCTAGTTAACAGCAGCTCTGTTGCTATTAAATCCTTTGAAATCTTCTGCCTTGTTGGGTTTTTTATGACATATTTGCATGTCAAGATCATTTGGGTTTTGGAGTGGAGGTCTCTCGCTGTTCCCAGTATCATAAACAGATAGTAATAACCCGGGAGGGGATTATGTTCTGGGGTTGTGAGGAGATGAGCTTTAAAAACATCAATCTTATTTGCTGGCAAATATGGCTAATGACAGAGTAGGGAAAACAAAATGATTCAAAATCTGCAGTGAATGCTTCCTTATTTCCAAAGGGCCTGCTTTTTAATGAAGTGCAGTAAAGAATGAAGGAAAAGAGGGAGAAAAAGGGTAGAAACAGCATCCCAGGAGCTTCCTGGGTTTTGCTATTGTTATTTTAACACAAATTAAAACAGGCCAACCAGAGACAAGGGAGCAGCATGGACCCCCACCCCCATGTTAGGGTAGAACTGGGCCCCAGGGCATGTGTCTGTGGGGCTGGGGTCCCTGAGTGAAGTAATCTCCACCAGGGGCCATTTGGCAATGTCTGGGGACATATTTGTTGTCATTAGAGGTGCGGGACATAGACTGAGTTGAGACCAGGGGCAGACAGTGCACAGGACAGCAGCCCTCAACAAACAATTTGCAAGCCTCTAATGTTGATAGCGGGGTTTGGCTCTTGCCACCCCTTCCAAGGAGTTATTTCTTCTCCAGTGAAATGATCTAATACAAATCTAACTTTTGTTTTTTTGGAGACAGAGTCTCATTTTGTCACCCTCGGTGGAATGCTATGGTGTCATAGCTCACAGCAATCTCAAACTCTTGGGATCCAGTGATTCTCTGGCCTCAGCCACCCAAGTAGCTGGGACATAGGCACCCATCACAATGCTGGCTATCTTTTAGAGACAAGATCTCGCTCATGCTCAGCCTCGTCTCCAACTCCTGAGCTTAGGCAATCCACCCACCTCAGCCTCCTAGAGTGCTAGGATTACAGGTGTGAACTACCATGCCCAGCCACAAATCTAACTTCCATATGTAGGACTAGTAGAACTTCTGATAGTTTGAATGACTTCCCTAAATTCACACAACCTTTTAGGAACAGAAAAAAACAATGTTAGGAGCTTTGGGGAAGGAAGGCGATTTATAGGTGTTTTCCACTCTTCTCTTGGATGATCACTTCATTCGTTCACACAGGAACCATTTGCTGAGCGTCTCTTACGTAGCTGGCACTGTGCTACCATCTCTTACCCAAATAAGCAGGAAGGCTGCCTGAAATGAGTAATAAAGTAATAATAATAGTAATGTCGAGAGCATTTTCTGGCATTTACTCTGGACCAGGGTAATACTAAATCCTTTAATAAATCCATTATTGCATTAAATCATTCCCACAACCCTGCAAGCAAGTACAGTTACTGTTATATCTTATAAGTGACAAAGCCGAAGGTTAAGGAGCTTAGGAGGCAGTAAGACTTGGAGTCGGAGCCTTGTTCTGCTAGATTCCAGAGCCGGAACTCCTAACCATTGAGCTCTCCTCTTTTTTTTGCATGATGATTAGAAAGCAAATTGTTACTATAGTTAGGAGACTTTTCCTTTTAGAGTGTTTTGACCAAAACTGAAGGAGAGGAAATATAGATATGTTCACTTAGATTTTCAGTGGGAGTTTTGCTAGTTTGGGGGTTGCTGTTGTTTTGGATTTTCCAGGATCCTAGGATTTTTATGTAACTCCCATAAATATAGTGGAACTTCCATAGGTGACCGCCTCCCTACATTGACCACCGCCTTAAGTTGACCTAATTTTCATAGACTGGACATGCACCACATGTACGTATCAGTACAGCAGGCCCAGTTGACTACCTCTGTATGATGACCAGTTTGTTAGTCTTCAGTGGTCAACTTAACAGAGGTTCTCCCGTACTTAGGTTTTGTGAGCATTTACCATGGTAGGGACTCAGAGAGAGAACTCTGAGCAGAAAACTTGCTCTTAGTTTGGGTTCCCCCAAGGCAAACCCTGGGACAAGGATTTGGTGCAGGTTTATTTGGGTGCAAAATTGGTACGGAAGGGAGGATACTAACAGAGGGTGTGCTAATGAGGTGGCTGTGCCAACATCAGGGATCGTCCCTTTGAGAGTCTCAGACATTCATGCCATCCTGAAATTCCAGGAGGTTTTGAGGGAATTGTCTCTGGGGACTAGGGTAAAGGGAGGGTCCTCAGAG
This sequence comes from Perodicticus potto, assembly GCA_963574655.1. Classification (NCBI taxonomy): domain Eukaryota; kingdom Metazoa; phylum Chordata; class Mammalia; order Primates; family Lorisidae; genus Perodicticus; species Perodicticus potto. The sequence continues at coordinate 12,900 of CAUYRH010146587.1, read as the reverse complement.
CCAAAGAAGAAAACACAGTGATAAAGCAGAGAAGACCTAAGGCAGGTGGGGCTGGATGGTGGGCAGGGGCTCCCTCTACATACCACTGAACCCCAGGAATTATTCTGATAATGAAGGTCGTTGTAGACTTCTAGAAATGCTGTCACTTTGCCCATTGTTATTTTTAGCCATTGTCTGTTTCCTATTGTTGGGAACTGGAAAAATTCTTAGGAGACCTTTTTGCACTACTTTACTGAGAAGGTTTGCGATAGTACGGGGGAGAGAGTGGCTGCTACTCTGGGAAGGTCCTACAAAGGAGGCATTCTGGTGTGGGGGAACGAAAAGGGGTAGCTGGTCTCTAAAGATGGGGTGGCAGGGCCCCCACTCGGGCAGCTCAGGTGGGGATACAGGCTCTTTTCCAGAGAAGTGCTTTTACCATTGGCCTTGGTTCTATAGGGTCCTGAGGACAGGCCTATCCTATGTATGACAATCCTGTTCTATGCATTGTGGGGAGTCATCTGTATTATGGATTTCTCCAGGGCAACATATTTTGAGCTCCATAATGCAAACTACTACCTTGGGATAAGTCCTCTGCCTGGACCTGGTCCCTGCCCAGAACTATAGAATGTGAGACCGTGGTTTTCCAGTAGGAAGGGCTTGTGCATAAGGTGAACTATGGGAAGATTTGCGTGTGGTAGAGAGGAGGAAATTAGTGAGTGTTGCAGACTGAATGTTTGTGTTCCCCAAAATTTATACGTTGAAACCCTAATCCCCAAAGTGATAGTGAGGCCTTTGGGAGGTAATTAGTCCTCACAATGGACTAGTCCCTTTCTAAGAAGAGACGCTGGCGAGCTTGCATCCTCTCTCCTCACTCTGTGACAACATACCCAGGAACAGAGCCCTCACCGAGAACTGAAGCTGTCGTAACTTGACCTTGGACTTCTGAGCCTCCAGAACTGTGAGAAACACATTTCTCTTGTTTGTAAGCCACGCAGTCTATGGTGCTTTGTTATAGGAGCCCTATAAAGTCAGGGAGATCAGCTAGACCAGCAGCTTCAAATGCTGTCTGTGAAAAGATAGATGCTGGTCACCACTGAATTTTCAGTCCGAAGAGCCATGAGGACAATAAGGTCAAGCCAGTTTTTCTTAAAGCTAAATGTCTTCATTTTACAGAACAGAACTTTATGGTACACTCATGACCTTTCTATTTTGGAAGAGGCTAAACTGTTTTGTCATTAGTGAAAGGGTGATGTTTCTCAGTGATATTGACTTATTCTCTTTATTGGCAAGAAAAAAGTTATAAATAGTTTGATTCTAAAAATAATTTTTAAAATTTGTATTGGCCAGTGAAAGCCAGATGTGTTGAAACCACTGAATTGAGCAATTAGAACAGTGAAGGCGAGAGGGGATAGCAGTCTAGGTTCCTGGCTGGCTGGAGGAGGGGAGGGACCCGGGGAGAGGAAAGAGAGTTGTGTGGCAACTGGATGCCTTGGAATCTGAGCAGCGGGGAGTGATGGTGGGACCTTTTATAGAGATGTGGAAGTTGGAGCACCTCTGAGACAGGTAAAACATCTGGGAGCCATAATCGTCAAACATTAATGGCTGCTATTTGTGGAGGGTATGGTTCTATGAGCTCCATTTCTGTTATTTAATCAACACGACAGCCCTTCCGGGTTGGTGCTGTTGTTGCCTCAATGTTACGATGTTACGTATGAGGGCAGACAGAGTAACACTGTCCTCTGGCAGATAGCAGAAGGTATGGAGGATTCTAGCGCGGGACTTTGGGGTCCTGAAGCCCAAGAGGCAGCAGATCATTTTTCTGTGTTATGCCACCATCTGTGTCAGAACTGGACCCGTGCAGTGAATGGGATCTGAGGAGAGAAGGTGGAAATTGAGGGAACAGAGAAGAACTTAAGAGAGTATTTGGTCAGGGGGTCCAGGAACCCTCAGATCCTGTCTCCCACCCGCCAGTCCTTCTAAAAGATTAGGACAGTATTCATAGAGGGCATCAATCCACAACTGGGAGCCATTTGTTTTCAGTTTTTAATTTTAAAACCACCTAGGGAGTATTCTTTTCTTTTTCCTAGTTTGTTTTTTTTTTGAGACAGAATCCGTTGCCCAGTGTAGAGTGCTGTGATGTCATAGCCCACAGCAACCTTAAACTGTTAGGTTCAAGCTATCCTACTGCCTCAGCTTCCCAGGTAGCTGGGACTACAGGCACCTGCCACAATACTCAGCTAGTTTTTCTATTTTTAGTAGACATAGGGTCTTGCTCTTCCTTAGGCAGGTCTCGAACTTGTGAGCTCAAGTGATCCACCTGCCTGGGCCTCCCAGAGTGCTCCGATTATAGGTGTGAGCCACACCACCCAGCCACACCATTTGTTTCTGGCAGCTCTTTGTGTCTTTGTGGAGGGGGCCTGAAGCCCAGAAGCTAGTGGGCCACTCCCATCCCCATTTCTCAAGGCCATCCCTGAATCCCTGATAGTACCACTCTGATGGGGAGGAAAGGCTTCCACCCCCAGGAAGAGGAGCTTGTAGGAATGTTAAACTGCCCCAGCTCAGACCCAATCACATCAATGGAATGATAATAATAATAATAACAGTAATGATTTTGAGCCAGGCATTGGGCCAAGCACTTTCCATGCACTAGAAAAAATATTCCCAAAATGAAACAAGCCACAAAAGCAGTTGTTCTAGTGTAGCTGTCCCTTCCACTAATGCTTTGCCCTACAGAAACATGTGGCCCAATCTGTGTCTTAAATTCTATTGATCCTCATCAGTGTTCTTACTGCTCAAAGAACTTTGAATTCCTTACCCATAAACGCTTTGGTGAGAAAGTATTCTATGTGTCCTCAGCTCACCACAGAAAAGGAAAATGCCTTATTTAAAAAAAAAAAATTTCAGATGGGCACAGTGGCTCACCTGTAATTAATTCTAGCACTCTGAGAGGCCCAAGTGGGCAGGTGAATCACTTGAGGTCAGGAGTTCAAGACCAGCCTGAACTCCTGTCTCTACTAAAAATAGAAAAACTATCTTGGAATTGTGGTGAGCACCAGTAGTTCTAGCTACTCGGGAGGCTGAGGCAGGAGGATTGCTTGAACCCAGAAGTTTGAGGTTGCTGTGAGTTGGGCTGATGCCCTGGCACTCTACTCTGGGCAACAGAGTAAGGTTCTGTCTCAGAGAAAACACCAAATTTGTACATGTATATGGAGGACATGTGATATTGTGTTATGTGCATAGACTGTAATGATCAATCAGGGCATCTGGGGTGTCCCTCACTTGAATATTTATCATTTCCATGTGTTGGAAACATTTCAAGTCATCTCTTCTAGCTATTTTGAAATATACAATACATTGTTGTCAGCTACAGTCACTACTCTCAATGTTAGAAATTCCTTTTATCTAACTGTATGTTTGCACCCATTAATCAATCTCTCTTTATGCCCCCCAACTCCACACATGCTCCCCAGCATCTGGTATCTATCATTCTACTCTCTGCCTCCACCAGATCAATTTTTCTAGCTCCCACAGATGAGTGAGCACATGTGATGTTTGTGTTTCCGTGCCCGACTTATTTCACCTAACATAGGGACTTCCAGTTCCATCCACATTGCTGCAAATGACAAAATTCCATTCCCTTTGTGGCTGAATAGTGTTCTGTTGTATAAAGATACCACTTTTTTTTTCTTTTTGAGACAGTGTCTCCATGCATGGCCTTATCACATTTTCTTTATTCATTCATCTGTTAATGGAACTTAAGTTGACTCCCTGTCTTGCCCATTGTGACTAGTGCTACACTAGCCTGGGAGTGCAGCTTGCTGCCCTTTGATGTACTGATTTCTTTTTGTTTGGATAGATACCCAGTAGTGGGATTACTGGATCATATGGTAGTTCTATTTTTACTTCTTTAAGAACTCTCCATACAGTTTTCCACAGTGGCTGTACTAGTTTCCATTCACACCAACAGCGTGTACGGATTCCCTTTCCTCATCACCCTTGCCAGCATCTGTTAATTTTTGTCTTTTCATAGTAGACATTCTGACTTGGGTGAGATGATATCTTCTTATGGTTTTCATTTGCACTTCCCTGGTAATTAGTGATGTTGCTCATTTTTTTCATATACTTGTTGACCCCAAATGCCCTATTTTGTATTAGATTTACCCTTTGAACAAATGTTGGACTGGTGATTAGACTTAAGGATTTTTCATTCATTTGTTTATCTAATAATTTATTCATTTGTCTAAGAGCTTGCGAATGCCTCACTGTAAATCCATAGTGCAGAAGGTATGATAAACACAAATAAATGTGCAATATAGTCCTTGTATTTAAAACACTCGTAGGTCTTTAAGCTACTAGAAGATACAGAACTCACGGGAGTGATAGTAGAATGTTCTTATGCTGTCAGGTCCAACAATGGCCTCAAAAGTCCAGAGGAGTCACCTGCGGACAAGAGAGGGTTGAGGGCAGGAGCATGGACTGAAAGTAGACTTGAAGGTCAAGGTGCACCTGAGGTTGTGGGGAGGGAAGGACTTGATAAGAAGGTGAGCAGAGATACAGGGGCAAAGGAAAGAACCTGTAGAACAATCAAGTGACTCCTCCAAGGAGGCTGATGGCTTCTCCAGAGGGGAATTAAAAAAAGAGTGTTTGACTTTTCACTCTTTTTGAGGGCGGTTTCAACAAGGCCAGAGACGTGGCTTGGATCCTCTTCCTTCTCCTGCTTGGTAACTTAAAAGAGTCACTCCCTCATTCTGGGCCTTTGTATCCTTTCAACAGGAGTCTGCCCTGTACAAAAAAAAGAATAGGTTTGCCTAGGAGCAGCGCTCTGCTTGGGGAGAAACAACAAAATGGAAAGTGGTTTGAGGCTGATAAGAGCCAATAAGTGCGGGAGAGTCCCTCTCAAGCCTGAGCAGTGGGAATGGGGGAGTGTCACCTCCTGCCCTCTCCCAGGTCTCCCGTGGGGCTGGGAGGAAACCGTTCAGGAGGTACATCCACATGATGAAATGTCGATGCGTGCAACAATGTGGATGAATCTCAGAATCATGATGCTGAGTGAAAGAAGCCAGACGAAAATGTGCACATGCTGTATAAATGCATTTGCACAAAATTCTAGAAAATTAATCTTTAGGTGTAGAAAGCAGACCAATGTTTACTGGGGGGATGGGGTGCGGCATAGGAGGGATGGAGGGAGGGGTTATAAAGGGAATATGGGAACTTTGGGGGGCTAATGGGTATGTTCATTGTCTTAATTGTAAGGATGGGTTCGTGGATATATACGTATGTTAAAAATTGTCAAACTGTATGCTTTAAATGCCAAAATATCTATTATACCTCCCTCAACAAAGCTCTTTACAAAACACCAAACATTCTAGAAAGGTGGTCAGTGAGCATTCACCTGAAGTGGGCCTGTGTGTGTTGCAGGTTGGTGAGGTGAAGTGGGACCAGGCCAATGAGAAGCTGGGTTGTACTGCATGGGCCCAAACTCAGCTGCTGCCCTGCCTTCCCAGCCCCCTAGCTCTGGGCTAGGTGAGCCCTTAAGACTTTGTCAGGGAGCAGGACCTCTGTGCCTCACATTGGATGAAGCTACCGAAGACACTTTCCTGAGGAGCCAGCAGCCTAGGACAGTGGTACTTCCGGAGCTGGGGATGGCAGTACTGAAGGGGGACCTGGGTGGTTCATCACAGCACCCTTTAGAGTCTGGGTGTTTTAAATTGTACTTCTTATTTTTGCATTTTAATTATGTCAAAGGGAGAATTACCTCACAACTACCCACCATTCATGCATTGAAGAGTACCTTTGTTGTTTCCACATCTTTGCAATTGTGAACTGTTCTGCTATAAATGTTGGAGTCCAAATGTCCTTATGGTAAAATGAATGTTCTTCTTTTGAGTAGCTACCTAGAAGTGGGATTGCAGGATCAAATGGTAGGTCTACTTTTAGCTCTTTAATGAATCTCTACACTCTTTTCACAGAGGCTGTACTAGTTTGCAGTCCCACCAACAGTGGTAAGTCTATCTCTCTCTGCACCCACCCCAGCATCTGTTGTTTTGGACCCTTGTGATGTGGATCATTCTCCAGGGGATTAGGTGAGATCTCAGAACGGTTTTGATTTGCATTTTTCTGATAATTGGGAACAATGAGCATTTTTTCATGTTTTTATTGGCCATTCTTCTGTCCTCATGAGAAGTTTCTGTTTATGTCTCTTGCCCAGTTTTTAATGGGGTTGTTAGATCTTTTCTTGTTGGTTTGCTTAACCATGGAATACTATTTAGCTGTAAATAGTGTGTCTTTTGTAACAAACTTGGATGGATTTGGAGAATATTCTCCTCAATGAAATATCCCTAAAATGGAAAAACAAACATCACATGTGCTCAGTACCTAATTAGAACCAGTAGATTAACAACTACATGCTCACATGAGAGAAAAACTCAGTTAAGTTCAAGTAGAGGGGTTGCAGAGGAAGGGGTGGGGTTAATTCCCACCCAGCACATACACTGCATGGGTATACTGCACACGTCCTGGGTGAAGGGCACAACTACAACCCGGGCTTTAACCTTACAAAAGCAAACTAGGCAACTTGATCACATGTAAACCCATATAATCTCAAATAAAAAAAAAGATTATTACCCCCCATCACAACACATACACACTATTTTTTTTGTTTAGACACTCGGCGCTATCAAAACTTTTTGCCCTGACAGACTGTTTAGGAAATGGCGGTGTGGGCAAGATGGTGATCTCCGGGTACAGAGCGCCCCTCCACTGAACTGACCTATGAGAAGTGTTTTCTTGTTCTGTGTGTGAGACAAATTCTCAGTGTTATCTTCTTAGTAAGATGACTGGTCAGGTGCCTCTTCCTTTCTTTGCACTTGACTGAAGGATCTGTGCTAGACTGGCACAGATTCCAAGTGTTTTTTGTGCAAAGCAAAATATTTTTTTTTCACTTTTGCAAAGCAGCTTATGCAGAAAGACACTTCCAGCTTATGTTTTCAAAAGTTTCCTGAAATTTTCAAAAGTTTCCCAGCTTATGTTTCAAAACTCGAGAATTTTAAAAAGTGGGTAGTGGCCGCTGCTCTTTCACTGAGAGATGACGTCTCTGAGGACACAGAGCTTCCTCCCAGGTATCTTGTGGGGTGTTCTGGCCTGAAAAGGCGCTTGTCATTGTAATGTGCTATAGCGTTGTGTGTTGTTGTGAATTATATTTTTGTGTAGCAAGCACTTAGGCAGTGCTTACTGCGTGCTAGGCATTGTTCTGCATACTTAATAGATATGGTAGTAGCTCCTTTAATTTACTCTTCAGCAATAGTACCTTTTTGCAAATGAGGAAATGGGAGTATGAATGACCTCTAGCTAGTGGGCTGTGAATGTGGAGAGTCCCAGGTACTTATCCATTTTTAACCTACTTCCTCTCAGGAATGAACATCAGATTTGTAAAAGTTTCCCTTCTGATTAAGTCGCTTAGATCCTGTAGTGCTAAGACCATATCAACCAAGGATTATGAAAATTACATTCAAGGTGTCCATGAAATGCCTAAACTTACATAAAAGCAAAGGTTTGTAGAATTTTATCTCCTCTTCCAAAGGTTCAGCTTCAACTGGTTTAAATGCATCTGTGAGTAGAGCATCTTGCTTAGATATCCGATAAGGAATTATTTTGTGTTTATGGTGTGCTTTATGATTGAGAAGACTTGCCAAGCCCTCACTCGTTCTTTCATTCATTCATGGGTGGAGTAGGCGTTAGCTGACTGCCCATCACCAGGGTCTGCCTGGATTTTAAGGGCAAATCTGATGGTGACTCCAGCTTCTCTTTGGAGAAAGGCTCTTGTCAGATGGAAGGAACAGAGCAGGTTTTGGGGAAATGGCAAACTTTTGCTCTGTAGACAATGCAAAAGAAAGACTTCCACTCATTCATCTGATCAGAGAAGAAATCAGGAGAGTTCTGGGTCCAAATAAAGTCTCTGAGACCAACTACTAATGGGAAGTAAGTATAGCTGAGTTGGGAAGGACCCTTGTACTTGGGAAGCCAATTTAAATAAGTATTCCTCGTTCATGCCAGCCTCAGGAAGATGAGTCTTCCCATGCTGCTTTGAGGGGCTGGAACCAACCCTCAAAGCCCCTGATTGTGGCTCCCATTTCTGCAGCCAGACGCTGGTGGCGAACATGCTCAGGCAGCCAGGACGAGGCCTGTGGCTCTGCAGCCTTCTCTGCCAGCCCTCTCATCAGGACACGAGAGCTTAATTACTGCCGCGCTCTGGAAATGATGCCGGCTTGTCCTTGAAATCCCTGACCAGGCGCCAGGCCCCGCTGGGTTTGTAAATACCTCCTGTTGTGGGTGCTGGGAGTTGCTGCCCAGTCTGGCAGCTTGTCTCCTACAGCTCAGAGGAGACATGCGCCCGTAGCAGCTGGTCTAGCCTGTGCTTCTCTAGATGGTCTTGGCCTTTCATACAGTGGTTGACTTTTGACACCTATTCTGGGGATTGGCTATATCTGAATTCCTTCCCAGGACTCCCCAAATTTCTTGTCCTTGAGGTCAACACCTGTAAAATAATTACCATGATATATGCAAATGCTCTTGCTTTTTTTATGAATGGAGACCATTGCCAGATATAACTAAATGCTTCTGAATATGGAGCTGCCACTTGAGGGGAAAATTACTCTGCTTCCTTCCTTTCACATGTGATAAACATTAAAGGCTTAAGACTGTTGGTTCGTCAATATTTATAACATCTGTTTTATTTGTATTGAACATTGAATTCTGGAGTTATTTTAGGTTTGCAGAGAAGTTGTGAAGAGAGTTTCCCATATCGTTAACCTTTCAGTACCTGTATACCCTTTGACTACTTTCTCTTCATTTTTTTTTTATGTTGTTGTTTTTACTCTGTTGCCTAGGCTAGAGTGCCAGGGCATCAGCCTACCTTACAGCAACCTCAAACTCCTGGGTTCAAGTGATCCTCCTGCTTCAGCCTCCTGAGTAGCTGAAACTATAGGTGCCCTCCATAACAGCTGGCTACTTTTTCTATTTTTGGGAGAGATGGGGTCTCACTCTTGCTGGGCTGGTCTCAAACTCCTGAGCTCAACCAATCCACCTTCTTCAGCCTCCCAGAGGGCTAACATTACAGGCGGAAGCCACCATGCTTGGCCAGTTTCTCCTATTGTTAACATCCGATGTAACTGTGGCATGTATGTCAAAACTAAGAAACCATCCAGGCACATTTCTATCAATTAAACTTCACAATTTGTTTAGATTTCACTAATGGTCTTTGTCTGTTCCAGGATCCATTCCAAGATACCACAGTGCATTTGGGAACATCTCTGGTTAATATCAACGTCTTAGCTCAGGGCAGCAAGAAAGAGTGAACAGCATTGATTGTGGGGTTCTCTTACAGGGAACACATTTTTCCTCTTTATTAACAACTAAGACTTGACTTGTCATTCATCATCTTGGGTTGTGAACAGCAAATTGTGTCAACCCACGATTGATGTAGATTTTCCGTAGGTGTAATTGTCCAGCTTGGCTTTAAATCCAGGCACCTCTATTTATTAGTTTCATGACCTCAACAGCTAAAATCCTGAGCTTCACATTCTTCTTATAGTATGGATAGCTTCTTCATACATATAACATTATGTATGTGTAGTGTATGTGTGTAATATATACTTACATGCGTGTATCTATCTTCCTGTCAACACTTGCCTTTCCCACCATATTGGATCCACGAAAGTGCTATGCGAAAGAGTTTTCCAAATTATAAAACTCTTTTCAAAAATCCCTATAATACAAAGTTTACCTTAGAAAAAAGTTAGACATGTTTGAAGATATTTACAATTTACTTTAGTAACTTGTTGCTCTCAGGGCATGCGATGCTTTTGGTAAATGTAGAAACTCCATTAAAAACCCTGGCTCCCCAAGCTAGTTTCTTCCAACAAGGGAATAGTAAATTTAAATGAAAGAATTCTGGAGAGGTGTTTACTCCAACTATCTATATTGTAGTGGCACAGTTTAGCTTCTATTAGCGGAGCAAGAAAATGCATAGTATAGGACTGAAAGAAGGCTGTAATTGTTTTTGGAGCACCACATTCTTCCTCTAAGACACATAGAGATAATTATATGATCGGAAAATGAAACACCAGAGGCAAGTTTAAAGGAACTGGGACAGGTTAATCTAGAGGAGGTGAGACAGAAGGGTGGAAGGGTGGTCTGAAGCGTTTCCTGTAGGACAGCGGCAGGAGAGAGCTTCCCGGCTTGGTGAGAGGAGTTTAGGTTAGACTTGGCGCTGAAAGGGGTCAGCTGTGACTGGGATGCTCGCAGGTCTGTGCTGACTTAAGTTGAGGTATGCAAGGCCAGCATGAATAATTTTATTACGGTACTGTGTTCCCAGTTAGGGCACTCTGCCCCTGGGAGAGTGTTGGTGCCTTAGGGATAGGTTGGTGTTTCCTGGCTTCTCATAAAGGTGGTTAATTGGGAGAGGTGGAATGGTACACCTTGCTTCTAATTAAAAACAAGGCTTTATGACAACATATAAGGCTAGCACTAGCTGATGCTATTAACTTTGTGTTTAAATAAGGTATGTTATTTTAAAGGTTAAAGAAATGTGAAAATAAAGGCTAATTGGGTACCTTCCTTCCCCATTTAAAGTTCTTAATAGCTGTTTAATTGAATTCTGTTAGTTTATTTTCTTCTCCAAGATTAAACCGAAGCAGCACATACTCAGTCTTTGGGCCACATCTGTGTGTATGTATGCCGATGTGTGTCTGTCTTTGTGTCTGTGTGTCTTTGTGTGTGTATATATACACGTGTACTTGGTTCAGACATCTGGAGATTTCAGGGCAGCTAACCCTCAAAAGCTCTACAGGTAAATTTTCACATAGCCCAAGACACTTCATTTCCACTACAAAATACCTTGTTCCTTTTGCATCCTCCTCTGGTAGAAAGCCCCCTTCTACCAATCCTGGGGGGCATGTGCACCAGCTGCGTGAACCCTGTGACATTCTCCCCACCCCCCAAGTCAGATGGGAGTCATTTATCTTTCTCTGGACCTGACCAATGCTCTGACTTTATCTCTGAGGCCCGCTCTCCCGTGACCCCTGCCATCTGGTGTTTGCTAGTAATTTGCATTCGACCCTTAAGTTTTGCTCATTAAATACCCTCCTTGGCATCACTGTAGCTCCCCTACAACTTTTACAGCTTGGCTTTGGATACAGGCTGCTTCCAACAAAGCCTGAAGGTACAAAATCTCAGATCAGAATGTAGGAAAAAAAAGAATTGGAAAAGGTCATAAGATTTTCACGCAGATTTAAAGTGATTTGTCCACAGTTTTAGGGGGAAGGATGTGGGATCGTAATCTTTGAAGTTTCTTTTTCTTCCAGTAAAACTTGTTAGGGTGCTGCTTAAAATATAGACAAAGAAGTATTAATATGAAGAAAACATTAGTGACTGATAATTTCACTGTTCGGATAAATTCCTATTGGTTTGTTTTTTTAAAGGAGAATATGTACCTAGTTACAAAATTCAAATGATACAGAATGATAAAAAGTGAAACTTGGAGACTTCATACATAGATACACATATTTACATAGAAAGATAATAAAAGAGGTTCTGTTTGCTATTTTTTGCATAATGTGCCTTGGAGATAGCTTGATATCAACACATAAAGATGACTTTCACTTTTTGTATCATCTGCAGAGTAGTTCATCCTGTGATGTATAATATAATTCATGGAACCAGCTCCCTATTGAAGCAGGCTTTGCTTGTTTCCAAGCTTTTACTGAAGCAAGTCTGCAGTAGATATCCTTATACCTGTGTCCTGGAAAATTTTTGCATGTATTATCTATTGGATAAATTAATACTGGAACAAAGCAAACATGCATTTTAAATTTGATAACCAATGCCATATTATCTCTAAGAAAGGTTGCACAAATTTACATTCCCAACAAGAGTACAGAGGAGCCAGTTGCCACATACACTCACTATTTTTGTTTTGATTTTTTTTTAATTTTTGATCCATGTGGAAGTTATTTTGCTTTAAGGTTGAATTTGGATGCAGATTTTTTTCCCAATTGAGAAGTCAATTGCCCCAATACCAGTTATCAAACAATCCCTATAGATCTGTTTTTCCTGTAGATCTGAAATGGGACCCTCATTGTGCCTTTATGCTGATAGCTCATAAATACACATTTCTGGATGAGCTCTATCCTCACATGGCAGACACCTGCCTACTGGCAACTCTACTTGGATGTCTGATTGGTGTTCAAGTGATAGAGGATAGTACTAGAATCCTTAACTCACTGTCCCCATGCCCAGCCTGCTTACCTTCTCTTTCTCAGTTGATGGTGCCATCATGTACCCAGTTACTCAGAGCAATGCACAGGGAATCATCCTCAGTTCCTTTTTTTCTCCTCTTTGCTTCAACCCGTCAGTAACTGGCACCCTGTCGAAGTCATATGTCAAATCAGACCACTTGCCACCATTTCCATCACTTCTTGAGTAGACTGTTGCAGAGGAAACTGGAAGTGCATTTCCAGAATGTACTTGTGTTGTATACATAGTAGCTAGAGTAATTTTTTTAAATGCTAAACAGACTCATGGCTCTGCAGGCTAAAACCTTTTAATGGCCTTCCACCTTAATTAAAATAATCTAGAGTCATCAGTCCTTGCAGGGTTCATGTAATCTAGCCCCTGCCTATCTTTCTGACTTATCTGTCATCCATAGCCTTCTTTCTGTCTCTTGATGTGCGAAGTTCATTTCTACTTACAGTCTTGCCTATTACTCTTTTTTTGCCTGGAATTTTTTTTTTTTTTTGAGACAGAGCCTCAAGCTGTCACCCTGGATAGAGAGCTGTGGCATCACAGCTCACAGCAACCTCCAATTCCTGGGCTCAAGCGAGTCTCTTGCCTCCGCCTCCCAAGTAGCTGGGACTACAGGCACCC
>CAUYRH010146576.1:0-15243 GCA_963574655.1 Perodicticus potto | reverse complement strand
GCCTCCCAAGTAGCTGGGACTACAGGCGCCCGCCACAATGCCCGGCCATTTTTTGGTTGCAGCCATCATTATTGTTTGGCGGGCCCAGGCTGGATTCGAACCCGCAAGCCCAGGTGTACATGGCTGACGCCTTAGCCCGTTGAGCCACAGGCGCCGAGCCGCCACATAGTTATTTATGTAAATTCTTAGTTCAGACTGTACCCCTAGGTAGCACTGTAACTTATTTGACCCTGTTGGACATCATCTTGCCTTTTTGATTCAGTCAGGTCCCCTCCAAGGTTCTCTCTAGCTCATCGCTATTCTAAGTTTGCCATGGGCTCTGGCCACATGTGGCCCTCTGGCCAGACTTCCACTGCTCTGGGTCTGATGCCAGGACAGGAGCTGTCCCACTGGAGTTGATAAATAAGGGCCTTCTACAGTTCCAAACATTAACAAGTTCCTCTAGGACTTTTTTTCTTGCCCCAATAAAAAGTTCCTCTTTCCTTCCTAGACAGGTTTAAGGAGGCCAGGGAAAGTGTTGGTTCACAGCCAAGTGGCCTCACACTTTTTTAGCTGATTTTCCAGGAGCCATGTTGGGTTTGCCTGATGCATCCCTTGTATTCGCATCCAGGTGTTAAAGGTCCTGGGCATTGCCCAGTAGGAATTAAACTGGCCTTTCATGGCATCGAGCGAGTGTCCTTGGCCCAGGAGTGTGTCTTCTTAGCGCTAGAAGGAACTTTGCAGGCCATGTAATCTAACACTATTGATGCTTGCATTCCCCTTACCAGCCTGGGAGACCTCGTCTTTACCCATGAGTTATATGCCTGCATGTGGGAGACATGTTCCTTGTGGACTTCCCAACAGCCCCCATATGCCTGGGGGTAGCAAACCATCCAACTCACACTCTCCCCTTGGCATTGTTCCATCGTTACGTCCAATGAAGGCACATGGCTTAGGGAAAGGACTGGGCTTCGTTTCCTGTCTTCTGCAGTGCCTAGTGCAGGGCTGGGCACACAGGCACTCAGAAATGATTGCTTTCAATCCAGTTGAATGTATAGTTTCTGTGACGGGTTTTGTATTTGTCAAAAACTCCCTGATCTCCCATGCCACTGACTAATTGAACCCTTTTCTTAGCTTCTTTGCGAGGGATGCAGGAGGTCCTACAGAGAAAGGCGCTTCTTGCATTTCAGAGGTGAGTGGGAGTTCATCTTTTCACTCGGCTGTACATAATGACACAAAGTATGATAAGTATAAAAGGAAGAGATATTTATAAAGATTATGTAAACAGTGTTTTACCCCTGGGAATCTTTCATTTTGAGCACTGAACATACAGTATCAAAAAATTTGCTGCATCACTTGTTGCCATGTAAATCTGCATTCTTAATCTGTTTATCCATTTCAGCACATTTTATTCATTCCTAATAAAGTGATTTCAGCTTGAAAAAGATATACTTTGTATGTCTAGGGAGATGATTCCTTTATTAAAGACATTTGTCACCATCTAAAAAAGAGATTATTCTTTTCTAGCTTTTTAAATATATGGCAAGCTGTAGGTTTTTATATTAAGAAATGAAAAGGCCAGCTTTTATGAAGTCTCTGAAATACACTATGTGAAGACAGTCAGCCAACAAGCCCTATGTCCCCACCCCCACTTGGTTTCATAACACCTTGTACCTGCCTCTGTCGTGGTGTCGCTTGTGAAATTAAGATAATGGCTTATAATTATAAAGCACTTGAACGTCACAGGGCTCTCTCACATCCCTTATTTGAAATCCTCGATGCATACCAGTAAGGTGGATGGACAAGCAGTATGTCTGTTTTAGGTCAGGGACTAGGATACAGGAGTTACAGGAATTGTTGAAGTCATTTAAGGAATCAAGGTCTTTTGACTCTAACCCAATTCTTCCTGTACCTACTCTACTACACTGCCCCAATTTTATTCTTATCGCAGGTATGATAAATCACTCAAAAGAAATTGTTGCCTGAAGTATAGCTCCAGGATATAAAATCTAGAACTGGTATTGATTTAATTGTCTTAAAATATCTAAGTTACTTTGATTTCTTGGAATTGTATTAGAAACTTAGTTACTTACATGAAAATTGCACAAGGACCTCCTAATCCCTGGTAACTCTCATTAGACTCTTTTCTCATGACTGTAGCTGCCTACCAATCTGTTGCGGTGTCCATGTGCCTTTCTCACGACATCATTATCCCTTGGTTTCTGTCTCATTTCTGTGTTCCCTAGTGGACTTATGGACAGATTCTTAACTTTGCCCACCTCAGTCTTGTTAATGAGGAAAGTTCCAATTGACATCTGCAAACAGATCTCCTGTCTGTGCTAAGCTTTTGTTGATGTTCTTTAGCATGGAGTGTGGAGAGCATTTCCATTTCAAATGATCTGAAGTTTTAAATTCTCCAGTCCTAGTTTGTAAAACCCACACATGGATGCTTAAGAAAGTGGTCATTACATCTGTTTCACTTTTCTTAAATCAGCACATCTTACTAAAAACAGCCACAGTGGTGGTCTGCCTTGAGCTGCCAGTATAACTTCATGTTATGTAACAGCTGTTCCATTGGCCTGAATTCTTTTTGTTCCTTTTTTGCTTAGGTTTTAATTCAAAGAGATTTTTTAAATATTAGTTCATATGGGAATAAAGAGTAATAAAACCTCACTAACCTAACTGATTATGTTATGGAAGGCTAACCTAAATTAGTATTTGTGTGAAATATAGAATATTTTCCAGAGGAGTAAAATTATTTTGTTTCAAGTACACCTTAACTAGAATTACTTAGTATAATCCTAACAAAAATCTTTAAAGGAAAGATTTGAAGTAAATAAGAATGATTTGTATTATTTCTTAAATATAAATGGATAATTTAAAACTACTTGGATTAGAAGTTACTTTTTCTGTGTATTAAATATTCTCCCCGCAATTCTGTTTATACTATTTTATTTTGCATTTTTGTTTAAAAAGAAAATAATGTAATTCAAAAGGGGATAAGGTTGTGGATATAGGGACATGAAAATTAACTCTGTGATTGAAGGCAGAACCCAGAAGGATTTGCTCTTTAGTGGATTCACAGATGTAATTTTTAAAGATATGTTAGTTGGGTGGCTGCATCTTAATATCAGATTGTCAGCTGTTTTTACGTTCATAAGTTCAACCCCAGCAGCTGAGTCAATTCATTTGCCCTATACAAAAGTATAGTGAAGAAAAACGTAATATTGTTTGCAAAGCTGTTTAATGATGCTGAATTGGCTTGGCGCCCATAGCTCAGTAGTAGTTAGGGTACTGGCCACATACACCAGGGCTGGCGGGTTCAAACCCGGCCTGGGTCTGCTAAACAACATTGACAACTACAACAAAAAAATAGCTGGACGTTGTGGCAGGTGCCTGTAGTCCCAGCTACTTGGGAGGCAAGAGAATCACTTACGCCCAAAAGTTTGAGGTTGCTGTGATGGCACGGCACTCTACCAAGGGCAACATAATGAGACTCTCTTTCAAAAATAAATAAATAAATAAAGATGCTGAATTGATCTGAATTGCTTCTTCTGTGGGCTCTCACATCCTGAGAAAAGGAGCCTGAAAACAGTTGCGAGCATTTTTTATATAGTGCATTGATGCACAGTACCCAGAAGGAATAGGTGGCGTGCTGTCACTCAGTGTGAACAGAGAGTGCATGATCTCACTTTATTTTCCCCTCCCCCTCCTAGCATGAGTTGTTTCTGAGTAAAAGAATTAGCCAAGTTTACAGATTTCTTTTCTTAACTTCATACACCCATGTCCTCTGGACTGGAAGGGACTGCAAAGAGATTTGGCTAAACAAGGCAGCAGGATGGCATTATATTATACAAAGACCAAGCCTTGGAATCACATGTCCTCCATTGCCCTTCCGGCTCTCTCTCTTTTGCTAGGTGTTCTTAGACATGTCCTCCATTGCCCTTCCGGCTCTCTCTCTTTTGCTAGGTGTTCTTAGACAAGATGCTTAATAGTAGATAGTTCATAGAGTATAGTTATTTTTGTATTATTGTTGCCCTATGGACTAGGGTCAAAATTGACCACCTTCTCTATATTCTTGGTTCAGCTCTAGAGGATGTTGGGAGCGGAGTCCAAGAGAGCACTGGGGTGGAACTCGTGGCGCCCTGGGTGTTAGCCAGGTGTCTGGGAGGCCCGGTGCTGCTCTCCAGTAGCAGCACAGTTGCCTGGCTCTGGGCCTTGCTCCTACTGCACTGTGGTGATCTCTGTGGGGCAGAGAGAGCTCCTCGAGGAAAGGCACTGGTGTGATTCATCTCCAGGCTCCCAGAAACTGGCATGCGGCCTGGCATCACATTATAGGTACTGCATAGTGTGGCTGGATAGGTGGGTGTGTGGGGAGATGGCCGGGCAGCCTCTTCCTCAGGAGAGAGAAATTGAATTAATCAACATAGCGATGCCTTGACGCGGGAAGCATTTTGAGTGTTCCTACGGGGATGTTTTTAGGTCTCTGGGTTTCTCTTACCAGTCTGGGCAGGTGCTCACCGCTTAGGAATGGGGTTTATGAGGCTGCTTTAGATTTCTATGCAGAACTCAGAAGGCTCACAGTTTTCAAAGAGCGCTAACATCCTTTCTCCTCATCCTTTTCCTCACCGGCATGGCTTCTGATTTCTGGAGGCAGCTTGCCTATGGGCACACCACAGGGGCTTTCTCACAGGAAGCCCGGGGCGCTAGAGTTTTTCTTCAACACTGAAGCAAGTTTTCCCGCATATGCTTGAGATCAACACTGTGCCCACTTTTTCTTGTTTTGTTTGGCACTCTTCCTTTTTCATTTCACAGGTTGAAGTGGTCAATTTAATTCATTATCAAAATTGTTGAAATAAAGTTTTTTAAAATGTGTATGTTTAAGTTGTGCCACATGAGAAATTTGGTAGTTGAATGTTCATTATTAGGTAAGTTCTGAGTTCTTCAGCTGTTAGCCTAGCACACCCCAGAAATAGCGAGATCTCTAGCACGTCTGGTTCGTTTCTTCCACAGAGCTGCGGTTAACAGTTAAAAATTGTTTGGTGAGGCGAGGGCGGGGCCTTTGGCCAGAACTGTCTTTATCCACACCCTCAGTTCCCCAGACCATTGCCAGCTTTTCACTTGGTCAGCGTCATGTAGAGGCCACCATGATTGGATTTAACTTCCTTTGTGAAAAATAGGAATGGGGCTGAGAAAAATCATAGCTCTAAGAAATTCTTTTTTGAGGGTTATGGAAACCTGGCTTTATTATTTGTGAAGGAAAATGAGATAAATAATTCTAAATAATTCAGTGTCTCTTCATAATTAATTTTGTATTCTTATTCCCTGAACAATTAAAAGATACAGAAACCATGACATTCCAGTCTTACTTTTTATGAACACCAAAGAAAAAATTCTTTGATGTATAAACTCATGAAAAACCAATACTTGTAAAATTATAAAAACTGGCGCTACTGAGTAGGCTTCTGGCAGAAATAAGACATTTTAAAGGATATAATACAGACAGTTCTCAGCCTCAGCCTGTTAACCTGGAGTGGGAAAAGTCCTAGGGCTATATACCTTGAGGCCTGGTGGAAATTCTCCAGCAATGGGGGTGTGGGACTTTGGTTTTAGATTCCTATAAGGATATCCTAGTCCTGCATGTGAGCTACTACATTTGCCCAGACAATGCCCTAAATCACTGCGCATAGCATATTTTCTGGGTGGCAAACACCTGGCAGACTTTGAACTCTCTTTCTAGTAGCAGACAGGCAATTCAATTAAAAGACCTTATTACTACAGAAAGCCCTCTTTGGTGTGTCTGCCACAGTTGAATCTATAATGATTCAGTTTTCTTTTTTATCTTGAAATTGTTTTGTGCTAGTAAAAGATTCTCCTTTAATCCCAGAATGTTGACAGAACATCACGAAGGTTTATTTACTATCTGGGTCCCACCTAATTAGTCTGCTCCAATGGTGCCTTTTAAAGAAAGTAAAAGTTTGTTTTTCTCTTCCTACCAGACCATTATACATAGAATTGTGTCTTATATGTAGTTACATTCTAAGTTGCTTTTGCCTAAATACAAATGACTTCCACATAAAAGCAAAAAAAAGACCATGTCTGCAATCAGGAGACCAGGATAGCCTCTCCCCACCTACTATCCAAGGCCAGTTAGTAAAACTGAGCCTCACGTCTTACCACCGAGTCTTACACATCACAGTTATATGGACTAAGTCAGTAAACTGTATGGAATTTAGCGAAGCTTCAAAGGACTAAAGAGTGTCTTTCTTTTCCCCCTATTCATCAAAAACCAAAACCTCATTTTATGAGCAAAGCTGGGTCTTTGATTTTCATATGGTTTCTCTGAAATCCAGAAGTTTGGATGAGGTTGCGTTAAGGCCAAGCCAAACTTAACCAAAGCAGCCATCTCCTTGCCAAGAACACACACAGCCTCCGTGTCCCAGCATGACACAGAGGCTGCTCCGGCTCTGCCCAAAGGAAGCATCCACCAGGAGGTGGACCCCAGGGCCGGCAGATTCTCTAGATTCCTGGCTTGGGTCCCTGCTCAAGCCTTTGAGCATTGACTCTAGACAATTGTCATTAGACAAAACACAGAAACATGTTCCTGTGTTATACCATATTACAGAGAAGAAAAATGCTTTACATTTGTTAGTGGACAAAGGAAAAGAGTTTAAATAAAACGTTAGGGCTGGGCATGGTGGCTCACGCCTGTAATCCTAGCACTCTGGGAGGTCCGAGGCAGGTGGATTGCCTGAGTTCAGAGGTTTGAGACCAGCTTGAGCCAGAGTGAGCCAAAATGAGACCACTGTCTCTACCCAAAAAAGCTGGGCATTGTGGTGGGCGCCTGTAGTCCCAGCTACTTGGGAGGCTAAGGGCAAGGGAATCGCTAAAGGAAGAAAAGGGAAAAAAAAGAAAATTTAAAAAAAAGATGAGTGAAAGCCAGTTGAAAGCAAAATTTATTTATTTATTTATTTATTTATTTTGAGACAGAGCCTTAAGCTGTTACCCTAGGTAGAGTGCTGTGGCATCCCAGCTCACAGCAACCTCCAATCCTGGGCTCAAGCGAGTCTCCTGCCTCTGCCGCCCAAGTAGCTGGGCCTACAGGCACCCGCCACAACTCCCGGCCATTTTTTGGTTGCAGCCGTCATTGTTGTTTGGCGGGCTCAGGCTGGATTCGAACCTGTCAGCTCAGGTGTATGTGGCTGGCGCCTTAGCCGCTTGAGCCACAGGCCCTGAACCTGAAAGCAAAATTTAAAAATAAATTAAATAAATAAATAAAACATTAGTCAAAACTAGATATGTGGCCTTGGTATAAAAAATGCATACGTGAAGACTTGTTTGATAGGGAAAGTGAAACTGGCCTCTCTCATGTACTAATCACCATAAATATTTTTTCAGGGCCCACAGCCTGTCCCCCACAGATCACCAAGCAGCTTTCTACCTGGCTTTGCAGCTTGCCATCTCCAGACAGGTCAGTTGCTCTAATATTCCCTAAACCTGTACACGTGTATCTCTTTACAGTTCCTTCAGCAATTCAGTCTGCAGTTATATGTGATGATCTTCTTTCACTCACTGGCGGGACCCTTCTCAGAGGATGCTGACTCCTTTCAGCAAGGACTCTGGTGTTTTGGTCCATTTGAGCATCTGCTGTGTAGACACAAGAGTACCAGGCTCTGCTTTTGAGAATTAAATCCACACACAAATCTGAAGGGCCCACCCTAGGGGGGATGGCAGCGTGGGATGCAGCACGTGGCGTCCACCTTGAACCCAGGAGCAGGGCTCAGTGCCGAGCTTGGGGGGAATATAATTGCTGGTTGGGGACTGGTTGTCATAAGGGTGTCAGGAATTGACAGGAAAATGCCAGCAGAAGTAGCTAAAAGATACCAGCTCCTTTAAAATATATGGAAGATAGGAGCAATTATACACAGTGGCCACTTGAACTAGGAGACTCAACACTATTTTCCTTGCTGGAGGGGAAAGGTTCCCTGTCCTCCTCCTAGAAACTGCCTCTGCCATTCCCGTACCCTCCTGTCCCCTTCCAACTGTTCTGGAGATTCTGGCCACCTGCCTGCCCATCCACCAGGTGCAAGATGTTGGTGGTAACCCCAGCACATTCCTGAGTGCTGACTGGGAGGGTGAACCACGGGTCAGCTCCCAGACGTGCCATTCCCCTGGCAGGCCTGGACTGAGGCATGCGTCTGACTTCCTGGATGCCTGGGAATGGCATTGAGAGGTGGCTTCCATTGGCAACCTGGGGACTGAGGAAATGAAGACACTGTGCCAAGTGTCTTGGGGACCCTGGCATGATGTGGCTCACAGCTGGACTGATCGAGAGCTGCTTCTGTAGCACATGTGGGGCGATGACTGACATGTGGTCTCTCCCCTTCACTGGGGCTCCTCTCACCTCCCCCCAAAAGACCTTCTTCCCAGAGCAGCCCTCTTGTTCAGTATCTGTCTTCTTCACTGGGCTTAGTTCTATGAGGGCAAGAGCCCACATCCATTATTGTCATTGATTTACCCTGGCCCTTGGAACACTGCCTAACATGTGTTCAGCACTCAGTCATACTTGTTGAATTAAAGAACCAGCTCTGAGTTTCTTGAGGCCAGCTACCCTGCAAGGACATCATTGGAACCCTGTGTCCATTTATTCCTGATGGTCCTGCAAGTCAACTCCATGCCTATGCTGTGCCTCTTGACTCATCCAGTAATACGAGGTTGAGTGCTATTCACACAATAGGTTGTCACCTTGGGGAGTGGATAAGTAGAAGGAGCAACCTTTGTGGGCTCCTGGCATCAGAACACAGAGCTTGGAGGGAATGTTTCCCTGCCACCAGGGGAAGGAGGTTGACCAGGAGAGAAGAGTGGAGAGGAATCAGTAGGTAGAGAATCACTCCCATCTCAGTAACCGGGTAGCTGGTGGCCTTGCTCAAGTCTTTTCACCTCTTCAGATTCAGCTTCTTCCCCATAAATGAAGGTCTGGACCAGATGATCTCCCTTCCAGGTATATTAGCCATGGTTTTATGATTCAAGAGCAGAAAGCCTCCAGAGCTCTCATTTATAACCTAAATCAATCAAGAATGGCAGTTTAGAGAGGAAAACTAATAGGTTAGTAAAAGAAAAGTCATGGATTTCTACTAAAGGGTGAGGTTACTGAGGATTTGGGAAAAGCAGGAGTGCTGAGAAGAGGCTCCACACAGCTGGAGTTGGGGTGAGACAGGAAGGAGTCCCGGGTGGTTGTGTAAGAATGCTTCAGTCTCCAGCTCTTTCAAAATCCAGCTTCTGCTTCTAATTCTCCCTGGTTACTGTTAAACCTGCACAGAATCTAGGGTGTTCAGATACCCATTATGTATGCATTTTGTCAGCCCTTGCGCTCTGATGATTTTGAAGAAAATCTTGAACAGCTGTTGCATTTAAAGGTTAAGGTTGTGTCTGGTCCTCCATGAATTTGGATACATCTGCTTTGTATGTGGCATTGCAATTTGTTTCTTGGATTGAGTTATTTGGGGTTATAGTTTTGAAAGGTGTGTGGTTTTTGTTTGTTTAGTTTTTATTTTGGGAGGGTTTTCATTTTTTTGGTTTTTTTTGCATTTTTTCTTCATGTCTAATGGAGGTCCAAGAGAAAGGAACAAATAAAAAGAATGACAGGTATCTGATCATTTGGAAATCTCTGTTAAAAGTCTTATAACTCATTAAGCACTTTAATTTCAGTAATACTTTAAAAAATGAGAACAGTCTAGCTATGGCAGTTTAATTCCACTAAAAACCCCTAGCAATTTTTATTTGTCTCCATTTAGAGTGAAATCATCTTGGGCATAATCAAAAGCAGATCAGTTTTGTGGAAAGAATGAGAAAGTGTTTATTTAGGGAGAAATAAAAAACTCGGTACGATACTGGCAGTTATGTAGAGAGACAGGGTCTCTCATACCACTTCATCAGTCACACTCTCTCTGGAAGAGAGCGTCTGTTTTCATGTTTGTGATTAATATCATGAGGTTACCATAAAGACTTGGCTTAACATTTGAATGTAGCACGATGTAAAACAGCTCTTGATGTTTGCAGAGAATCAGACATTGAAATGATGGCTTCTTTATCATGTGACTGTGTATGTAAGTGTCTGTTTAGAAATCCTTTTTGATTTTGTTTCAAACCAGATACCAGAGGCTCTGGGGTATGTCCGCCAAGCTCTTCAACTTCAAGGTGATGATGTCAACTCTCTGCATCTCCTTGCCCTCTTGTTGTCAGCACAAAAACATTACCATGATGCTCTCAACATCATTGACATGGCCCTGAGCGAATATCCAGAGAATTTTATGTAAGTGATCCTGCAGGAGGTTTGGTTTCCCCTTAATCAGAAGTTATTAAATTTGCTTTTTCCCTCCTTTTTCTCTCAAGTCTATCTAATTTAGGTCTTCATGGACATCCTGGAAATCAATAATGTAAAATCCCTTTACTGTTTTTTTTTCCTGATATTTAAAAACAAATGTAACCTGTTAGGTCAACCCAACATAGTTTTAGGCCATCCTTATTTAGTTAAAACCCTTTATTCACTTTTTCTCAATGTGCACCATTGGTGTACAAGAGATGCTTTTAGGTAGATTGTGGATGTACATTTTTATTTTAGTAGTTATAGTTATATATTCTTAAATGTACACTAGAAAATACAATGTATATCAAAGTATGATTTCATGGAAATTACTGCTCAGGGGCAACTAAGAATTTTTAAAGTCAATTTAAAGAAATTATGTAAATACTAATGCAGATACAGAGATGGCAAACAAACTCCAGCAATTGAAATTTGAGAAATACAGATTTACACAGTGTGGCTTCCACTAGCTCTGGGTGATTATTCTATTTTAGGCAACTTTGATCATGATACCTTACTTCTTTGTTCTTTAGTTTCATTCTCTGGGAAATGGAATTACTTAAATAAATTAATCAGTATTTGTACATAACCTAAGAATTATCATTATAAATTGTCACATGCTTGAATTATCTACCTGTCTTCTCATCTTTCCTCTGAACCACACCTGTTGCTTAGGCTTTGCTGAGAAGGACATTGTCTTTTGAGCTACTGGGTTACCATTTTATCCTCTGTGGTAGTAACTTAGTAACCAGTACACAGTAGCCAGAAATAGTAAGCACTCATGTACACTGGACGGTCCTAATTGTCTGCAGCATTAGGGGACAGCTTGAGGTTGGGGGACAGGAGAAGGAATTTAGACAGTGGCCCCAGCTGGCTTTCTTCACTTTCACAAGCGCAGTCACAAACTTTTAAGTGGGTCAGCTTTGGCTTTATTTCCCTGCCTCGTCACCTCACTGTGTTTTTGATCAGCGCTTGTCAGCAGTGGAAAATTGGTTCACACATTTCCATTACAAACATTTCTTTGTCTTCAAGTGAAAAGGGCACTTCTCTTCTCTCCATCGAGAGAATTCTTGTTATAATCCAGGAAACGTCTGACTAGAGATTTCTTTTGTAGGCTCAGCTATTTATGCAGAGTGAATGAAAGAGCTTTGCTGCAGTGTTTTACATCTTGCAGATCTCAAACTTGCTCTTCTGCACACTGTCTATATTTCTGGATTAGCCTAGGGAACCTTAAAATGATTAAAACACTTTTAAAACTATTCAGTTCTTTACCCACCAGTAAAGAACAACCTGGTACAATTGAATTCGGTTTCTCTCATCAATATTTATAAAGCCCCCTTCCTTGCTTCCCACCATCCAACACACAGGCACATTCTCTCTCTTTCTCTCCCCACTCCCCCCACTTCTCTCCTCCCTCTTCATTAGACATTAGACTCCAGCATGTGGTTCCTTCTTCCACAGCCTAGGGTGTCCTCCAAGAGGAGGCTTATTAAATTAATAACCATACTGCACAATAAGCAATAAACAGTGGTGGCTAATATGGTAATGCCTCCAAGTGACAGCAGCTGACAGCCTTTTCAAGCAGTAGAAATAAGGAACAGGCAGTAGAGATATTTGAGGAATGCAAGGCTGTTATTTTAATGTTAAGCCATGAGCTCAAAAAAGCAAAGCATATGGCAGCAGGTCTGATTGTAGCCATGTACTTGTTTGCTTTTTAAAATATTTGTATTTTTTCCTTCGTGATGGGAAACTTGTTCCCAAGAATAGCTGACTAAAAGTTGGGGCCACATATAGTCAGTGGATCTCCCATGGTTTCCTCCCAACCTAGGTAAAACATTTTGATACCAACCTAAACAAGATCAAGTGGGCACTTGTCCCAACTGCCTTGTAGTATTATCTGTTTGTATGTTTGTTCAGAAGAACCATAGACTCCCTGAAGCCTGGCATGGAGACATAGTTGATGTGTAGTCTGAACTTGCCAGGTGGAGGTAGAGCCCTTCCCACTGTGAGACCAGCTCCACCCACCTGTTGAGCAGTTACCAGAGGAGACAGCTGAAGGTCCTTGGAGGAGCAACTGGTCTCTCCAGGGTTACTCATCCTTATTGTTACCATGAAATGACAAAAATTGCTATTTAAGTGCTTTGAATAAGCTTACCAAAGTCCAACAATTTCCAAGCTGAGAGGTATCAGTTCAGATGCTTAATCACTCCAAGCAGAACTGAGACTGAACAGTAGATTCAACAACTGGGAAGAACTTCCTAACTGTAGGGATGGTGAGAACCAGGAGTCCTTTCTTAAGGGGAACCCCCCAAATAAGTTCATTACTCTGGAGAAGCAACCATTTGGTTGGAGAGGTTGTTATAGGGTTAGCTCTGTATGAAAGCCAAGGAATGTGGAAGGCTGTTTTGTAGTGGTTAAGAGCACATTCTTAGAGTTGGTCAAACCTGGTTTAGGACTCCAAATCCTTTACTTTTAAGTCATATGACCTCGAGTAAGTTGCTGAATCTCCTTGAGTCTCATTTCCTCATTTGCAAAATGTGAATAATAAAATACCCTTCTCAGAGGGTCGTTGTAAGAATTGGTTTGGCTGGCTCGGCGCCTGTGGCTCAACGGGCTAAGGCACCAGCCACGTACAGCTGAGCTGGCAGGTTCGAATCCAGCCCAGGCCCGCCAAACAACAATGATGGCTGCAACCAAAAATTGGTCGGGCGTTGTGGCGGGCGCCTGTAGTCTCAGCTACTTGGGAGGCAGAGGCAGGAGACTCGCTTGAGCCCAGGAATTGGAGGTTGCTGTGAGCTGTGATGCCATGGCACTCTATCCAGGGTGACAGCTTGAGGCTCCGTCTCAAAAAAAAAAAAAAAAATTGGTTTGGCTAATGCATTTAAGACATTTGTACATGGTAATCACTCAATATTTGGTAGGAATTCATATTGCTATTACTACTACCAATACTACGAAAGTGTTTTTTAATTGTTATTAAATATTGAATAGAAGCCAAAAGAATATTTATGAAATATATTTAAAATAATCATACAGCTAATATATATCTGTACCTGTATCTTAGATTAAGAAAAAGAACATTAATAGTGCCTGTGAATTTCCTGTGAATATTTATACCTACATATTTATACATAGTATATATATTAAATAAATACATATGTGAATTTCCTGTGTGATATTGCCTATGAATTTCCCCCCTCTCCCTTGCCTCTCCCCTGGCAGGTTAGTCCTATGAATCCTAAATTCTATGTTGATCATTCTCTCATGTTTTTATACCATGTGTGTTGTACTCCTAATAAAAATTTACTTCTGCATGTTTTAATTTTTTATAAATAGAATAATGCTCAATATATTCTTCTAATACTTGCTTTTATTACTTGTTATATGTTCTTGAGGTCCAATTACATACAACAGTAATTCATTTACACTAATGAATAGTATTTTATTGTGTAAATATACTAGGTTTTTTTTTCATATAGTCTACCGTGGTTAGATATGTGGATTGTTTTTAGTTTTCAGCTATTATGCTCAATGCTGGTGTAAATATCCTTGTATAGGGCTCCCAGTACACGTACATGTTCAAGGACTTCTGTAGGAGTGAAATAGTTAGGTCATAAGATACATGTACCTTCAACTTTACTAAATAATTTCACCTGGGAGTTCCAATCACTCCCACCAACAGTGCCCAAGAGCCTCTGTGGCTCCAGTATACCAATAACTAGTGTTGACACACTTCTTATTTTTTGGCAGTATGGTGGCAAGTTAATGACATCACAGTGAGTTTAAGTTGCATGTCCCTCATTACTAATGAGGTTGAACATCTCTTCATTTGTTTGTTGATTTAGCTTTCTCTTGTGAAGCTTATGTAGAATTCCTTCTTTTTTTCTTTATTGGGTTGTCTTTTTCTTACTAATTAGTAAGTTTTTTTATATGCACTATTGTTACGAGTTCTTTCTTTGAAGCAGTAGTTTATGTTTGCTTTCTTTCAATAAGTGTCATTTGATGAACAGAAGTTCGTATTTTTAAAGCATGAAGAGTTGAATTTAGCAATCATTTTCTTTATGGACAGTACTTGCTGTGCCTAATTTAAGAAGACTTTTTCTTCTCTAAGAGCCCAAAGATAGTCTCCTACATTATCTTCTGAAAGTTTTCTTGTGTTACCTTTCACTCTTAAACCTAGGGGTCCACCTGAAATTGGTTGTTTTATGTGTGTATACTGTTAGGGACAATGTAATTTTTTCCCAAATGGATAGCCAATTGTCCTAGCATCACGTATTATAAAGATTCTGTCCCCTGTTGCTTCATAGTGCCACCTTTGTCCATTTGTGTTTCTCAGCTGTTTCTGAGCCTTCCGTTTAGTTCCATTGGTAGTGTGCCCATCCCTATGTACCTGCCACTCTTCTGTCATTCTTACAGCTTTGTTGTATGTAAGATGTATACTTCCCTATAACTTGTTCTTTAGGAATGTCATGGCTATTCTTGGGCCTTTGAACGTTCATACACATTTCAAATAAGCTTACCAAGTTCTGCCCCCCCCAAAATAAAAAACTCTGAAGACTTTAATTGGAATTACATTTAATTTAATAGCCCATTTTACAGAGAATTGTATGTTTATGACAGTAGGTTTTCTAATTCATAGCCATTTTAGGCCTTTAAAAATATTTTTACGAAGTTTTACAATTTTTTTTTCAAAGATTTTTCCCATTTTTCCTAGTTACATTTTAAAAAGTGCATGCCAATAGCCGGGTGTTGTGGCAGGTGCCTGTAGTCCCCGCTATCCGGGAGGCTGAGGCAAGAGAATCGCCTAAGCCCAGGAGTTGGAGGTTGCTGTGAGCTGTGTGACGCCACGGCACTCTACTGAGGGCGATAAAGTGAGACTCTGTCTCTACCAAAAAAAAAAA
>CAUYRH010146574.1:0-16290 GCA_963574655.1 Perodicticus potto | reverse complement strand
TGGCAGGTTCGAATCCAGCCCCGGCCCGCCAAACAACAATGACAACTACAACCAAAAAATAGCCAGGTGTTGTGGCAGGCACCTGTAGTCCCAGCTACTTGGGAAGCTGAGGCAAGAGAATCGCTTATGCCCAAGAGTTGGAGGTTGCTGTGAGCTGTAACACCATGGCACTCTACCCAGGGCGATACTTTGAGACTCTGTCTCAAAAGAAAAAAAAAGAAAAGGTGAAATATGTTTGTAATTTCCCTTTATAACAATAGATTTTCTCCAATTTCAATACCAGGTGTATCCAGATCAAGTAGAATGATTTTGAAATATTTCTCCTTTTTCTATTGTCTATAAGATTTGTCATGATCTGTTTTTTGAAACTCTCTTTTACTTTTATTTATACAATATTAGTTGTCTGTTTTTTGAGACTTCTGCAAAAAAATAAGAAGTTAACTGATGACTTCATACTGTGCCTCAGAGTCAAAGCATTCTATAATAGACATACTCTTATTTGAGAACGTGAACGTTACTTTCTTGGCATTATTATTATTAATATTGCTTAATATTTTGATGCAGTAATCGTCTGTTTTCTTTTCTGAATGTATTTATCTTCGTTCATTCTTTATGTGGTTTTTGTTTCTAGTCCTTATCTTAAACATTGTTATTGTTATTAAATTTTAAGCCTTTTAAATTCTGTGAGGGCAAAAAGTGGAAACCTAATTAACACATGTATATGTAAAAATAAATAAATAAATAAATAAAAAGTCGTAACAACAGTGAATGCAACTTTGAAGAAACATGCTGAGACTCATCTTTCAAATGTGTGCCTGTCAACTCCTCACATCATGGCTTTGAACACAATGGGGATGACGTAGCCTTTACCAGAAGCCAGCCTCTCAGTCCCAGACTCCTCAGCCTCCGGAACCATAAGCCAATGGATTCTTATTCATTATAAATTACTCAGTCTATGCTATTCTTTTATAGCAGCACAAAACAAGCTAAGCCAATGACTAATAAACTATCACTGTGATAAACAAAAAAAAAAAGAAAGAAAGAAAGAAATAATTCCCCCCAGAAGAATCATTTTTGATAAAACAAACACCACAAGTTTTCAGAAGGTCTCGAATTCTCGTGTAATATCAGCGTTATTTAACACGGGGCTTACAGAAGTGCCCTAATCATCTAAAAGGATGACTATGCGGGGCTATGTTCATGGAACTACTCTTTCATTTGACCTTCAGTTTGAATTTTGTGTTTTTGCCTTATGTTTCAGGTCAACCAGAAGTTATTTCCTGCCAGTCTGAAAATTGCTTAGAGAAAGTATTTCCAGAGCCTCTGGAGATGCAGGTTTCATTCTTCCTTTGCAGAACAAAATAATGGGCACACCTCAAGCTCTACATGAATTATGTTTGTCACAGTATTTTGTTTCTGTATTAAAGTAGCTGGATCTTTGTTGCATGCCTTTTTGTATAAATTCACAGGTAAAATAATTCCCTTAAGATGTAATAGTATTCAGTGAGGGAAATGCTTAAGTACAATTGTAATGGAACTACATTCCCTCTCCAAAAATCTTCCCGACATCCATCATTCATCAATTTAACTATTTATTTGCTCATCCATTCTTGTATTTAGTTTTATTATTTACTCTGTGTCGAGTACTAGTCTAGTCACCAGAGATCAGAAGTTGAATGACAGACACATTTTCTCCCCTCCTGGAGCTTATATTTCAGCAATGAGAGAAAATAAATAAACAACTTACAACCAGGCAAGGATTAGGAAGTAAGGAAAAATCAAGCCGTACAGACTGATTCGGTATATGTACAAATTAAGCTGTTGGTTTGAGACATGAGAAAGGGAATTCTAGGGAATGGGGCTCAGGGAGACTTTGCTGCTGTTTTGCTTAAGGAACCAAAGACGCTCTTGCCGAGCAGAGCTTTGGAGCAGAGGCTCATCCGATCTGCAAGAGCAAACCACGTGGACAGCTGGGGCAGATTCCAGACACAAGCAATGGTATGTGCAAAGGCCCTGGGTGGCAACTAACTCATTAGGCAAGGGCTAAGCTTCCTTACAGGTTTTAGCATTGGACTCCTGCCCTTGATATCTGCATTCCAGGGTAAACCACCTCTGCAGCTCGGCACCCCTGCCACCCACATCCAGCTGTGCAAACCAGACAGACTTAAGGAGACCAACATCTCTTAGTCTTGTTTCAGTTTTCAGGCAAAACTCATTTAGTTACTTTCTTGTTTGTCTTTTATTTTTAACTGAAAATTCAATACTTGCAACCAGTAGAAAAATGTAATAATTTACAAAGTGACAAACACTCTAAAGCCTGTCCACACCCTTCGTCCTTCTTAGCACATGTACGCAGTACACAGAAAGATATGCCGGTGTGCACGCAAGCCTCTATAAACATACGGTTTTTATGGAAATGGGAACAAACAAAAAAATAAAAACATTTTAAAAAAAAGAAATGGGCTCAGCGCCGGTGGCTCAACTGACTAAGGCGCCAGCCACATACACCTGAGCTGGCGGGTTCGATTCCAGCCCGGACCCGCCAAACAACAATGACGGCTGCAACCAAAAAATGGCCAGGTGGGCACCTGTAGTCCCAGCTACTTGGGAGGCGGAGGCAAGAGACTCGCTGGAGCCCAGGAATTGGAGGTTGCTGTGAGCTGTGATGCTACAGCACTCTACACAGGGTGACAGCTGGAGGCTCTGTCTCAAAAAAAAAAGTCAAATCTGTTTCTCCAATAATTACCTTTTTTTTTTTTTTTTGGCAGGCATAGTGAAGGTAAAGACCACTTCTTTGGTTATTTTCATCTGATAAGAAAGTCTCTACACACAATTCCTTTCTCACGTGGTGTAATCTCACAAGACGAGGAGAAAGCCTTAAATCTTGCCCCACTCTGGTCACGGGCGATCTTTGTACTCCCCTAGTAAGTGATGTTACACCTGCCATAATTACCTTTGTTGCATATTCACTTTTCTCTCCATGTCCTCTGAACTCCCAGGATGAACGTCACCCCTACGGCCCCATCCGGCCCTGCCCAGCAGCCATTTTGGGCATAGTTTTAGCCAAGGTTTCTCTTTGCCTTTTGTCACCTTGTGGGATAGAAGGGGGTGAATGACTCTAAGCTGAGAGAAAGCACAAGGCTCAGGCCACACTGCACGTAGTGCAGGATTCTTTGGGGTTGTTTTTTTTCAAGTTTTTATATCTTTTACAAACTTACTATGGAGAAAGAGCCCTTCTTAAAGGATTTATGCCCCAAAAAAAATCCTCATAAAATTCAGAACCTGAAGGTATTTATCTCCCCAGCAGGTGAGATAAATCAGGCAATGTGAACTGCACAATCTGTCCAACCACCTTTATGTCCTGAATTAGTAACTTCTAGAATGAGCGCTAAACTTATCCATGTCACCCTAGGCCCCTGCTCACCCCTTCTTATCTCTATTTTCACTGTCCTACTTTCACATGCTTTTAGCATTTCAAGCCACCTCGAAACTCTTTCTAAAATAGACGGAGCATAAGTGATGAAAAATTCTCTTTCTAATATTCAAAGTTTCCTTAATCTTATGAAACCACATTCTTTTAAAAGAGTAGTTCAGAATCGTATTAAAAAGAGAAAAATTCCTGAGCTGGAGAGAGCTAAGCCATCCCTGTGAACTAATACCTTCGGGTCTGTTCTGCAGCGAACTGGTCCTTGTCACTTGATTTTCTCAAATCTGGGTTTCCCTCTTTGCCAGGTCTATGTCGTTCAGGTACAGCCCTCAGACGTTTTCCGCAGGCACCGAGACAACCAGCCTCATCAGAGGCTGCTGAGCACCTGGGAGGCCGTTCTTGTTCGGGTTTGGATGAATATTTTATGCAGTAATTCTGAATACACTTCAAAAATTGAGCCAAAGGACTCAAGATCAAGGGAGAAAGATTTTGCTCCCAATCTGACTGAATAGCAAGGACATTCTGGCCTTGGGAAGCTTCAAACACGTCAGGGGTAAGTGCCCAGATTGACCTCTCCCTCCAGCCGTCAGTTTTCACTCACGACACTTGTGAAGCCAACTGGGTGTGCTTCCTCCCCTCACCAACCAGTTCCCGCTCTCTCAGACACCAGCTGGAGGTCCAGCAATTCCATTCTGATATTAACCACCTGGAGTGAGCACAGACCACGCGGGGTTGAGGGCTGGGTCCGACGGGGCCACGTCCACTCCGACTCCAGGCTCAACTCCAGGCCACTGCACCGACCCGCCAGCCATAACGTCCGGGAGTTCCTACCACCCCTCTATGCTTTCAATAATTAGCTAAAACAGCCCACAGGACTCAGGAAACTGCTCAACTTACGTCAACTCAAAAATCACAAAATCTACAAATTTGGAAAGAAGAGTTTTATTTCCTAAAAGCGTTGCAACCTGCAGGCTGGGAAGTGGAGATTTGAGATTTGGCTGAGACTGAAAGTAGACACCTCGAAGGAGGAAGTGAGGCAGGAATTTATGCTGAATCCCTTAGCTCAGCACGCATATTTAACAGGTTATAGGAGGAGCTATGAATATTCATGAGGGTCACCCGCATGCAGACTAAGGCGACATGCATGTTATATATATCTCATGTTCACTCTGCGGGTGGATACTTAACATTTAAATGCATTAAATTAGGTCCTACGCATCAAAAGGCGGCCTTGGTACAGGTTCTAGAAACCAACCAGAACCAGTCTGTGGAAAGGAAAACTTTATCAGGAAGGCACCAACGTGGCTTGCTTCCCTGTCAACCATGCAGAAAGGGAGAAGGGGAGTTCAGCCCTGGCATCAGGTGATCGACGTCAGAGATGGAACGAGTTTTCCATCCTTTGTTTTTTCAGGGCGGCTTCTATTTAACTCTTAGGAAATGATCTCCCTAAAAGTTAGTGAGAAAGGGGGGATACTAAGGCCAATCTTTTTATTTTTGTATAGACAGGATCTTGCTATGTTTCCCAGGCTGCTGTCAAACCACTAAGCTGGCTAAAGGTATTTTGTTTCCTGACTAGCTGCCTCACCTATTATCTTCATCTTCCTGGCATTTGTGATCCAAAGAACAATGTATAACCAATCAACAGCTTATGTTGCATTAATGTAAATTCTTGGTAAACAGCCTAGGAACTGCCTCATGTTTTTCCCTTAAAAACCCACTTGTAACTGCTGCTATTTGGAGTGTAAATTCAGGGCAACTTGAATCTGTGCTCCCTGGTGGCCATTCTCAAGCTTTGGGCTTAAATAAACTTTATATTTAATCGTATTTTCTGAATCTCATTATTTCAGGTTGACAGTTTTGATGGAGGCCTGTTGATCAAATCATTTGCCATTGAGGATTAAATCCATCTTCAGTCTCTCTCCCTTCCCAGAAGGTGCCATCCTCTGGTCACATGTTGTGTGTTTCTGGCAACTAGCCCCCATCCTGAAGCTATCCAGGACCTCTCAGCCAGAGGACATCTCACTGGGATAGCAAAAGTACTCTTATAGTTCAGGGGAGTCCAAGGATTTTAGGGAGCTCTGTCCTAAAAACTGCAACAACATACAAGCAGTTGACCCTACATATCCACAGGTTTCACATTCTAGGGTTGAGTCAACCACAGACCAAAAATATTTGAATTCATTTTGGATGCTTGGTGATGACAAAAGAAAACAATTTCAGAAAAAAAAATTTTTAAAACTCAACAATATAAATAATACAAATAAAAAGCAACACGGTACAACTATTTCCATAACAGTAAGCATTATAAGTAATCTAGAGATGATTTATGGGAAGATTGTGTAGGTTATATTCAAACCTACACAATAGGTTGAATATAAATAAAATTTTAAAGCTATGTGAACCCCCCTACCCACAACAAACACTTTAAGCCTTGAAAGGGATGTGACTGTGATCCGAGTCAGTGGCATGTAGTTGTAACATCTGCTTCTTGGAATATATATTCACGCTCTTCCTCATTCATGTTCTGTAAATGGCTAGGAGAAACCAGAGACCCGACGTCCTCCCCTCCCAATCACTGGTCTTTGTTATAGATTAACTGCCTCCTTCATCATTCTTTAACTACCTCAGACCATATGGTGCAAAAGACCCCATGTCTGTTACAGCATCAGTGTGGAATATTAAATGTGACTTTTCC
The DNA here is from genome assembly GCA_963574655.1 of Perodicticus potto. NCBI lineage: Eukaryota > Metazoa > Chordata > Mammalia > Primates > Lorisidae > Perodicticus > Perodicticus potto. The sequence continues at coordinate 10,168 of CAUYRH010146574.1, read as the reverse complement.
AGAAAGAAAAAAACACTTCTTTGAGTAATCAGAGTACTGTAACTATACAGTAAGCCTTCTATATAAAGATATAGGAAATTCTGTTAAGCTTCCCAAACTTAACACACTTGGAACGCTGACTTCTCATCTTTGGAATCTGTGTTCATTGACTGGCCATTCTCAAACTTTGCACTTGAATAAGCTCTCTTTAAACTAGATTTTGACCCTTTTGATTATTTTTGGTTGAAAACACTATTTTATGTGAGGGGCTTGAGCATCCAAGGATATTGGTATTCATGGGGGGGACCAATCTCTCACTGATATATGATATCCCTCTCACTAAAGGATGACTGTTGTTTTCATTTCTGAATAATTCTGATCTATGGTTTTTAATTCATAGTTGGTCCAGTCTGTCTGTGCAAAACCCACAGACACAGAGGACCGACTGTACCATAGTTGAGGACAGGGTCCAGGTCTCCCACCTACTTATTACAGCCATCTGGGTGAGGCCTTCCTGTATGCTGAGCTATCGCCAACTGATCAGGGAGAAGCCACACTTGTTATGTCCCAGCCCATTACTTCTCAATAATATTTCCTATAATTTTTTAAGTAGCAATCAGACACCAAGCCATAGCAGCAAAAAAGATGGAGCGCATTCAACCAGAGCTTGTTATAATCAAAACTTTACATTAATGCCAAAGTGCTGTGAGGTATAATCATTATTATGCTTTCAGTCCTATCAGACTGTACGCTACATGAAGACAAGATTTATCTTTTTATCATTCACAGCAATGTAGTTGGGATCTCGCAATCAACACATGCTCAATATGTGTTTGCTGGAAAAGTAATCATGGCTTTCAATAAAATGATTTTTGTTTTAAGACATTGGTTTTTGAGCTATGTGACAGTGTTACATAGCCAAATTCTTTGACATGTTTCCCACCGAATATTGAACGGTGGGGTCTATATCCCCTCACCTTGAATCCGGGTAGGCTTTGACTATGTCAACTAATAGAATGCATCAGTAGAATTGTGATGTGATTTTCAAAGCTAGGACATAAAAGGTCATGCATCTTCTGCTTCATTTTCTTAGAACACTTTCTCTCAGGACCCTCCCTGTGCAGACACTTCCTCTGCCTCAAACTGCCCTGTTTTGAGAAGCCCAGACCATGGGAGTTGCCATGTGTAGTCAACATGGCAACAGTCAACTGTCTCCGCTGAGCCCAGACTTTGTCATCCCAGCTCAGGAGCAGTGTCCAGATGATTCTAACGCCCAGCCATTCATGTTTTTCAAGCTGGGACACCAGTGCTGGTGGAGCAGAGACAAGCTAGCCCCTCTGTGTCCTGTCACATAGCCACCTTTCCTGCTGTACTTTACTCCTTTTCATAGATTCCTATTTCTCACCGGTATCTTTTTATCTGTCTGAACAACTTTCTTTGACATAGTTCAAGTCTGCTGGTGACAAATTCTTTAAACTTTTGTATCTTTGAAGAAGCTTAGCCTTCATTTTTGAAAGATTTTTTCCACTGGGCATAGATAGGATTCTTAGTTGACAGTTGTTTTTTTTTTCCCAATACTTTAGATGTTGCTCCACTAACTTCTCACGTGTGTCAATCTGATAAGAAAGCTGCTTTAACCTTACCTTTGTTTCTCTGTATATAATGTGTCTTTTTTCTTTGGTTACTTTTAGGATTTCCTCTTTATCACAGGTTCTGAGCAATTTGATTATGATATATCTTTGGTTTTCTTCCTGTTTCTTGTTCTTGAGGTTTTTGCTTGGATCTATGTGTTGATACTTTTCAACTAAGTTGGAAATTTTTCAACTATGATGCCTTTAAATATTTATTCTGTCCTTCCTCTCTCTCTCCTCTACTTCATGGACTTTAATTACTATGGATTAAGCTAATTGAAATTTTCCATAGTTCACTGAGGGTCTGCTAATTTTTTAAATTCTTTTTTTCCTCTATGTGCTTATTTCTGGGTAGTCACTATTGTCTGAAGCTTACTAATCATTTTTCTGTAATCACTCATCTGGTCATTAATCCCATTCAGGGTATTTTTTATCTCAGATAGTGGAGCTTTCATCTGTATAAGACCATTTTGGGTCCTTTCTACATCTTCTGTGTCTTTCCTTAACCTTTGAAACATACAAAATGCAGATATTATGATTGTTTTAATATGCTTATCTGCTAATTCTAACATCTATGTTAGTTCTATGTTGGTTTTGATTGATTTAATTTTTCTCACCATTATGAATTGTAATTTTATGTTTCTTTGCATGCTTAGGAACTTTTGATTGGATGACAGACATGAATTTTGTCTTAGCAAATACTGGATTTTTTTTGTTTTTTTGAATATTCTTGAACCTGTTCTTCGACAAGTTAAGTTACCTGGAAACAATTTGATTCTTTCTCACTTGCTTTTAAGATTTCTTAGAGGTATTAGTCATGATTGATCTAGAGGTCATTATTCCCCACTATTAAGGTAAGACCTTTCTGTGTATTCTACCCAATGCCCAGTAAATCAGGAAGCTTTCTAGTCTGACTTATGGAAACAGGTACTATTCCTGGGCCTATCTCACTGTTTAGCAGAAATACTTTTCAGTAACACAGTAAAATTTCAGAACTACCAGATTGCCATAATCATACTACACATTTGTCTGATAAAATTTTGCTTTACAGCTCATACTAGGAGCTGTTCCAGTGTTCCTGTTCCACTAAGGAAGAGAATGGTCTTTGTTTTTGGAAAATACTTTGATAGGTCCCCTCTAGCTGGGAGGTAAGCCTTCAACAGATTGTCCAAAAGAAGGCAGTGAAAAAAAGAGAGCCAGAGTTCTTTGCATAAGATGTTAGAGGAATTTGGGTATGGTGGAGAGAAGGGAAGTAACCAAGGGAAGATCAGGATGTTGGGGAAGGAAGTCAGGAGAGCAGATTGCACAGAAGCTGGGAGAAATATGGGCAGTAGGACAGAAACTCTTTAAAAAAACAACAACAACAACAACAATTCAACTTTATATAGCAATAGAAACTCTTGATGAAATCGACAAAAGTTGTCAAAGATTCAATTTTAGATTTAATTCAGATTTAGATTCAGGTGCTGTGATATAAACCTCTCAAACTATCAGTGAAAGTCAGCTTTGTATGCAGCCTTGGTCAATGGCATTTTGGAAAATGATGTTATCAAAGTCATGGCCAGTTAGTGACGTGAGGTACAAGTTGATGTAAAGAGATGTTCATTAACTGAACTGATTTTGTGGAGTCAGGATTTGGGAGCTGGAGGAGACCAGGAGAAATGTTATATATATTTAGCCCTCACCCTGTGAATCTTCCAGGGAAGGACAACTAGGACCTGAGATGGGGTAAAAGTTAGTTTCACTTGAAACCTGAAGAACAGGGTCACTTCCAGTGGGCATGTAGGTTAAACAAGGTTAATTCTAAAATTAGTGACATTAACAATGCCTGGTAAGTATTCAGAAGAGGGAGTATGCCTTAAATATGTGTGAAACAGATTTCTACCTTGTATTTGCATCTATCCTTGGAACAACGGTTCTCCAGAACTGCAGTAAATAAATCCACAATGTTATCTGTTCTCCACAACAAATATGACATCATGGCACAGTCCAGAAGCAATGTTATCTTTTTCTCCCTCAAGGTCAGATCCCCCTATGATTCCTTGCTCTGTCCCAGAGCCATGGATGGATTGGCTGAGCTTTGCTTAGAATGACACATTGCAATTTCCAGCAGGTAGGGTGGTTTCTTCTAGAAAGAGCCCTGTTATGTCTCTGAGTGCCCCGGATGTTTTAGGGAGGCACAGCTGACACCGGGCTTCAGGCAGTTTTTAAAGGCTTTCTGCCTGTGAATCAGCGAACCTGAGAATAAATTTTAAACTTTGCCCTTGATTATGTTTCCTGCTGAAAATGAAGGCTGTTGAGGCTATTTTTCTTGTCTTTTAGACTATCAACTTTAGAATATAGAATAATATAATAATAATAATAGAATAATTGGGTTGTGCATTTTAAATGCCTTCTCCAAAGGTAATTTCTTTAAAATGCTCTTTTAGAAACATGACCTTAAAACGTTTAGTTACTCTCAATTTTCACTAAGCCGTGAGCAACCTACATTCAAAGTTAAGGGTTGCTGTGCCTACCCCCACCGTGCTGAAGTAGGGTGTGGGCAGAAATCCCAGCACCCCACATCCTGCTTCAGCATGGCAGGGGGGTGGGTGGGGTGGGGGGGGAGGGCTAGGGGCACAGCAACTCTGTACCCTAGAAGACACTGCAAAATCTTTCTAATTTTAAAGGCTAATAAACCTTTCTAATCTTAAATTAGAGATTATCTTTCTTTTCTTTTCTTTTTTTGTCTGAGACAAAGTCTCACTTTGTCACCCTCGGTAGAGTGCCATGGCCTCACAGCACACAGCACCCTCAAACTCTTGGGCTCAAGCGAGCCTCTTGCCTCAGTTTTTCATTTTTAGTAGAGTTGGGGGTCTCACTCTTGCTCAGGCTGGCCCTGAACTCCTGAGCTCAGGCAGTCCACCCCTCTCAGTCTCCCAGAGTGCTAGGATTCCAGGCCCGAGCCACCACACCCAGCCTTGGAGATGATCTTAAATAGATAACAGAGGGTTGACATGGATACTGGAATTTAGACTATGATAAAGATAAAATTCCTGCCTTTGGGGAATAAAACACGCTGGTCAATAAAAGGTGCCGGAAAAATCAGCAGGGGGTTAGAACAAACCACTCTTGCATTCCTCAGTCACTTCTTAGGTTTTATCAAATTGAAATCCAAAGCAAAGGTTCAAATATGAGGTTTAAACAAAGGTTTAAACACTAAAAATTGAATCATAAAAGGATGAGAAGGAAAGGTAATAGGTTATTCTAATAAACAGAGCATGAGGAACCTAACGCCCCCCGTCCTCCCATGACGGGGATAACTCTCAGACAAGAAACCAAGTGAAGGGAGCCAGAGAGAAAGAACCACAAATGCCACATGTGGATGGTGCCATTTCCATGAAGTGTCTAGAGTGGGCAGGTCTAGAAAGAAGATAGAAAGTAGATCAGTGGTCACCCAGGGCTGGGTGGGGCAAGGAGTCGGGGTGAAGGCTAAGAGGTGTGTGTAGGGTTTCTTTTTAGAGTAATGAGAATATTCTAAAGTTGATAGTGGTGATGGATGCACAACTTGGTTAATACATGACAATCAATTGGGTTGTGCATTTTAAATGTGTGAACTATGTGTTCTTTGAATTCTGTATCAATGTAATTGATTTTTAAAAGAAGAATGGAGGGATATAAATCAAATTGTCCACAGTGGTTACCTCTAAGGAGAGGGCTAATGGATGAATTTCATTTTCATTTTACCTAATTACATTTTCGAAATTCTTTTGTAATAAACTGATGTTACTTTGGAAGGAAGGAGAGACATTGATCCACAGATTTGTCTCCATTCTGACAAACTGATAGGGCAGTGCCAGGGGAGCAAATTGGCCCTTTTAAATAGATGTTCTAAGGAAGTTGATGGTCAAAATCCCAGAGACGAGGAAGAAAGCTAAGCCCTAGGTTCCCTCGAGGTCTTGTGAGTCTGAGGCTTCCGAACTCAGCTCCCAAGGAGGTACCTCTGGGCCTGGGCCCTCCCCGCAAGCCCTTGGCCGATAACTACTCCAGACTAAAGAAATTTATCCTCTCAGGAGAGCTTCAGTGTAAACTCTAACTTTGTTAAATAGGGAGCAATGCAGTTTAGCCAGAGAGCCTGCGATGCCTGGACAGCTCTGCACTTAAAAGTCTGTTCAGTTAATGTCAACACATAAATGTGAGGTTGGAAATCGCAAGGGGCTCGAGGCTCTGTGGGTGAAGGTCAATCCTGTCTCCATGCGTGGCCACGTTGCCCAGCTCCAGGGACATCCTTTACCTTGTTTTCTGTGTGTCCAGCCCCACATCCAGTGCCCTGGAGTTGGGCATCACATCAGCCCTGGCTCTTTCTATGATGCAGCTGGATGGCTCCTGGGGAGGAAGGTGCCTCTCTCAAGAGTTGTCATTTGCTGGCTTGGCGCCCATAGCACAGTGCTTATGGCACCAGCCACATCTACCAAGTGTGGCGGGTTCAAACCCCGCCGGGGACAGCTAAACAATAATGACAACTACAACAAAAAATTGCTGGGCATTGTGGTAGGCACCTGTAGTCCCAGCTACTTGGGAGGCTGAGGCAGAGACTCTCTTGAGCCCAAGAGTTTGAGTTTGCTGTGAGCTGTGAGCACTCTACCAAGGACAACATAGTGAGACTCTTGTCTCCAAAACAAGAAAAACAAGAGTTGTCATATGCTGACTCGGTGGCAAGCAAAAGAAAATCCCCAGTAAAATTTAGCTAATCAGGACTTAACACCAAGGTCTAAAGTGGCCCAAGCCCCTCCCTAAAGCTCCCAGTAGTGGGAGAGAGCAAGTAAGTGTCAGGGGGGCTCCCAACAGCGTTTGCCACACTTGAGAGAGTGTGAGTTTCCAAATCATCAGAGTTTTCAAAAAGATGGGTTTCCAGGACCAACTGAAGCCCCTGCACAATAGGGAACGTGGACTCCCAGTAGCTGCAAGCCCCCCAACAGTCCACAGGAAAATGAATCGGCAATTGGAGAAGGGTTCACAACTGCCCTGGGTTTCCCACCATTAGGGCCTCTGCCAGGGACTCTCCTGCACCCTGTCACTGCTGTCTCAGACTGCTTTGACAGCCTAGCAGACAGAGTCACACAAGAGGGCAATTTGGACAGGGCACAGGCCTTCAGATTAGATGGGCCTTGAGTCCTGGCTTTGTCACTTTTTAGCTATGTGACTTTAGAGATGTTATTCAACTTCTCTAAGCTTCAGTGTAAAAATGAAGTTAACAATATCACCTTTCTAAGACTGCTGTGAAGATTTTGTCTAATCAGATGAAGTCTCTAGCACAAAACAAGTCTTTATTCAATGATTCTTAAACATCGGTATTCTTTTTTTTTTAGACTGAGTCTCAAACTGTCGCCCTGGGTAGACTGGTAGAGTGCCGTGGTGTCACAGTTCACAGCAACCTCAAATTCTTGGGCTTAAGTGATTCTCTTGCCTCAGCCTCCCAAGTAGTTAGACTACAGGCCCCTGCCACAATGCCTGGCCATTTTTTGGTTGTAGTTGTCATTGTTGTTTGGCAGGCCTGGGCTGGATTCAAACCAGCTAGCTTCAGTGTATGTGGCCGGTGCCCTAGCCTCGTGAGTCATAGGCACTGAGCCAACATCTGGTATTCATAAGAATCTCCCGAGAGTATAGTCGGCTGGGCAGATTCCTGAGGCTCACACCCCAGACTGCTCGTCTGCATCTGAGTCCAGGAATCTGCGTTTCTAACAGTTAACCCCAGGAGAACCCGACGTAATGATCGCTGGCCACAGCAATTCAGTAATGATCGCCGGACACATTGGGCAACCTTCATTCAAGTATGGCTGCTGCTGCTGGTTTTATTGTGCTGTTACTAGATGAAATCTGAGCATGACGAATATCTCCTACAACAAGAAAATTCATCTTCATTTTAATCATCTAATCTATAATTAGCTGCATTCCATTAAAAACAATTAAGACTGCTATTTTCAAAGTATGCCATGGTTCCCCGGTAAATGCTGAATTCTAGCAGCATTCTCCCTGCACAAATCCACCAAGACCAGGACCTAGACATGGAGGAGGCCTCCCCCAGGAAGAAAGGCAGACTCCTCAACCTTGGCAGCCAAAATAAGACTCTTACTAAAAGTACCAAGGCATCATATTTCTGGAAGAGAACTTCCTTCCAACCTCTGGCCTGTGAAGAGTTCGAGCCCCACTGGCTCCATCGTTCTTATCTGTGCAGTTGACTTCCCACCCAAGGAAAGGTAAAGTGCCTGGAAAAACAAAGGTGAACGTCCCTCTTCCCATCCCTCCTCCCAGCACCCCAACAACAGGCTCTGCTGATGATCTCAGGAGGATTTAGCAGTATTTCTTTCCTATTTCTAGCCTTTTAGCCTCCAGCAATAATGGCCCTACTATCTTTGAAATCTCTGCTGCTGCTGTTACTACAAAACTAGAATAGAAAGCGTTTTGTAGAAGCTGTGACTTGTAACCAAAGAGCAAGGGGAAGATGAGATCTTCCAGCCAGCATCCAGGAGTGAGAGGACATTTAAGGATCACGCAAAGGATGAGACAGAGTCTTGAAAAGTGTGTCAGGAAGGATGAGGACCCCCGTAATAACCAAAAGGAGAGGGGTAGATAGAAAGAGAATAAGTTTGGAAGTCAAGCAGAGCCAAATTCAAAGCGCAATCTTTATAAACTATAAGATGCGAGTAAGCTACAGACCTCTCTGTGCCTGTCCCCCTCTGCTACAAGGTGGAGAGCAAATGATCTGTCTGCGAGGTTATTACAATAATTAGACATTACCTATGTCCAGAGCCTGGTATACCGTAGGTGTCCGATTTGCAGCAGCAATCACAGCTGCAGCAGGCATCAGTGAAGCCTGTCTGTAGCCCTCATAAGTATAGAAGCCATTTTTGGCTACACTGAAACTCCAGGCCTGGATTTTTGTATTTTGCTTCAGAAAGTTTTCCTCTTTCTCTTCTTTCACATCCAAACATAATAAAGTCTGCCACAGGCTCAGAAACCTTGCCCGGATATTAAATGGCATTGTTGTTGCTGCCTCTGTGATTTGTTGAGCCAGGAAAGAAAGACTTGATCCTTTAGCCCTGTTTGATTCTAACCCAGGAAAAGTTGACTTGGAAAGTTTGGCATTTCCATTCTGCCTGGGGTGATTTTCGCCTTAAATTTCACTTTCCTGAGCCAAGAAAGAGCAAACCACAAAAAGATCACATCTTTTTCTTCTTTTAATGAGCCTAAGGACAAGGATATGGACAATTTCTTTGTAAGGGGATATGGGTGGACAAATGTGTGCACAGCAAGGACCGTGGTCAGACGCCTGCCTGGGGTGGGAGTCAGAGAGGCTGCTCCTCCCTCACCAGCTCCTCCAAGTACCCTTTCTCCTTCTCTAACTATGCATTGGAAGGTTTGCAAACAAATAAACTTAGAGAAGAATTTTCTTTTTTTTTGTTTTAAGACAGAGTCTCACTATGTCACCCTGGGTACAGTGTCCTGGCGTCACAGTTCATAGCAACCTCAAACTCTTGGGCTTAGGCGATTCTCTTGCCTCAGTCTCCCAAGTAGCTGGGACTTACAGGCACCTGCCACAACGCCCGGCTATTTTTAGAGATGGGGGTCTCGCTCTGGCTCAGGCTGGTCTTGAACTGGTGAGCTCAGGCAATCCACCCACCTCAGCCTCCCAGAGTGCTGGGATTACAGACATGAGGTACCGCACCTGGCCCAAGAATTTTCATTCTTATTGTGTCAAAATATTACATAAATAAACTGTTATTCATTAAAATCCACTAGCCCTGGAATTTTGTTTCCTCTGTACATCATGCACAAAAAGGCAGATGTAGAATCCAAAGCAGGAATCACTAAAAACAAACAGAAAATTGAAAAATTAGCCAGGCATGGTGGTGCATGCCTATAGTCCCAGCTACTGGGAGGCGGGGGTAGGAGTATCTCTTGATCCTGGGAGTTTGAGGTTGCTGTGAGCTATAATGATGCCACTGCACTCTAGCCCAGGTGACAGAGCAAGACCCCGTCTCAAAAAATAATAATAATAATTTAAAAAGTCACATCAACCATAACACGGCTTCCCATGGCATCTTTCCTCTCAATATTGCAAATGTTTTCAGATACATTATCTCAATTATCCTCTTACATCTCAAGGAAGCAGGTCATGGAAAGTCTCTTTGTCGCAATCTCACAGAAAATCTAAGATACAGAGAAGTTAAACAAAACTCACAAGAGAATTCATGTCAAACAGTGAATTTTATAAACTCAATTATCTTTAGATTTTACACTAGATTTCACATCCCAGGAGAATGCACATATTGCTTTAGTGAAACCATCATATGAAAAGGTCTCGGTTCGGCACCTGTGGGTCAACGGGCTAAGGCGCCAGCCACGTACACCTGAGCTCGCGGGTTCGAATCCAGCCCGGGCCCGCCAAACAACAATGACGGCTGCAACCAAAAAATGGCCGGGCATTGTGGCGGGCGCCTGTAGTCCCAGCTACTTGGGAGGCAGAGGCAGGAGAATCACTTTAGCCCAGGAGTTGGAGGTTGCTGTAATGCCACGGC